>CAOJBK011068458.1:0-11781 GCA_948294925.1 Codiaeum variegatum | reverse complement strand
ATTTCGGCCCTTGGAACAAAAAATTAATTACCTTTCAGACAACTAAAAGATAAGGATACATGTACGCTCCATAAGTAAGCGACCAATGGCAGAATTGACTTTTTGAATTGATTCTTCTAGAGTTGTGATAATGTAGCTTCGAGCGATTGTATCCAACTGAAATTGTGATATGTGCCAGCCTTGAGAAGTTACAAAAAAAGGATTGCATCCCACAGACCATGTCTAGTCCTGCCAAATTGCAAGCAAAACCATATGATTACTGTTATGAAGTATGCATACTCATTTAGTGCATTCCACCAAGAGTCTCAGAGAATCCAAAGCAAGCGTCAACATTCAAAAGCTGCAGGCACTTGTGTTTGTGTGTGCTTGCAGTTGTATGCATATGAGTGTGTGAGTAAGAATGAGAGAGGAGAAAAACAATTGACATATACAGCAATGTCTCTCTCATCTAAACAGAATAAGGAAATATTGACAGTAGAAATATCAATGCACATGTAACTTTAAATTTCTAAAATAAAACCTGCTGCAGATAAATATACACAGATAAATGTCAAAGGTGAAAAAGTAACTCCTTACCGCTGCCAGATTGTAAAACTCTATAGCTGCTCTTCCTTGTTCTTTGAATACAAACCAAATTTATAGTCAAAACAAGAAATTTCAAATGGATTCACATAATAAAGATAAAAATTTAGAAACTAAATGCATTTGAGATCAGAAGTTTGAGATCCATTACAAAAAAAAAGCGCACTCATTACACATAAGAAACATAATAAAAATTTTTAGAAACAGAGACAAAGTTACCGATTGAGCCAGTGGATCCAACGATTGAAATAGGCTTATGACCGTCCCAAGTCTTACAGCCATACTCTGGAAAAGCTCTCCCTGGCCAAGCTGGTGGAGGAGGTTGAGGTTGGATTCGCAGGTGAGAACGGAGGGAGGCGGCGATTTCTGGAGATCTCGGTGGTTCAGGTCTGAGAAGGCAGTTGAAGGTTCAGTTGACAGTGGCTCTATTGCTGCTGCTCCGTCATTGACAGTGGCTCTGTGGTTGAACGAGCGACGATGATGCTGGAGGAAGGAGGCGGTGGCTGAACAAAAGCGGATCTTGGACGACGGCGTTGGAGGCGTCGACGGTGGGTTTGAGGTTTGTGTGTTTGGTTGTGTTTGGTTTGGAGAGAAGTTGAAGAAGAAGAGCACGACAGAATGAACTAGGTCTGGGGGCAGGGAGCTTTTATATTTAATTTTACTGATCCGTTACTGACCCCTAAATTGGGTCAGTAATAATATTTTTTAAATTACTAACCTAAAAAATGGATCAGTAATTGGTCAGTATAATCTGGTGAAAAAATTAAATTAATTAATTACTGACCATTTTTTGGGTCAGTAATTGGTCAGTATAATCTGACGGGATTTTAAAAAATTATTTTCCTTCAATTTTGTGACCAATTACTGACCCAAAAAATGAGTCAGTAATTTATTTACTAACCCATTTTTTGGGTCAATAATTGGTCAATATAATCTGGCTGGATTTCAAAAAATTATTTCCCTCCAATTTTGTAACCAATTACTGATCAAAAAATAGGTCAGCAATTTACTGATCCATTTTTTGGATCAATAATTGGTCAGTAATTACTTAATTTAATTTTTTTCTAAATTGGGCCAGTAAGTATAATTTTAGGGTCAGTAATTACTAACTCAAAAAATTGAATCAGTAATTGAAGTTAGTAAATCTGAAATTTCTTGTAGTTGTTTTCTTTTAAAATTAAATATTCATTATATAAGTATTTGTCTCTTACATACCTGTAATGGTAATATGCGAGTGTCCTAAAGATTGTTATGTTTGTAATTGCCCCATTCCTAACCTCTTGTCTTGATTATGGGTGTGTTTGATAACGAGTTTGTCAAAAGTATTTTTGGACAAATTTTTTTATATTTTGTTCAAAAATACTTTTGATAATTATTTTTTCTAAAAGTATAAAAATTGATACTTTTCTCAAAAACAGATCTAGGAAAATACTTTTAAAAAAATTAAAAAATTCATTTAATTAAATAAAAAAAGTTTAAAGTGTTTATAACCTCCAACAAAAATACCAAACAATCCCAATGAATAGCAGCTTGAGCAAGAGACCGAGAATGAATAAGCTTTTTAACTTAGATAAATACTATAGTTATATGAATCTTAATATGATTCAAAATCATATATCCTAAGCAATTTACTATTTTAAAAAAATCTATAATAAAGTTATAAGAAAAAGTTTATAAAATAATAATTTAATATTTTATAACCTTAATTTGGATGGATATGAGATTATCATCTACTTAATAGTAGGTTTTTTTTTAAAGCTAAGGAGTAGTTTTAAAAAAATATATAAATATAAATAATTTGAAATACAATGTATTAAATACAATTCATTAGAAGCAAAAAAAAAATGGTCTTCTGATGTTAAATACCTGGTATAATTATGCATCCTGAAACATTTGTTTTTCAAGTTTCTTCTTCCAACGGTGATGAGCAAACTACCACTCCAAAAAAAAAAAAAAATCAATACAATAAAAGAAACCAAATTCATTAGTTTGTCAATCCTAAATTGAAATTATCAAAATATTCCTAATCTAAGGCTCCGTTTGTTTTAAAGAAAATATTTTTCGCATTTTCTTACGGTTGGTGCATGCTAAAAAGTTTATTAAGGAAAAATATTTTAATGATCAAAATAAAAATTAAGTCATTTTTCAGGAATATGAGTTTCCATTTCGAGAATGAGAAATCATTTTCAGAATTTTGATACGCATGTGAAAAATATTAAAATTAAATAAACATATACTAATTAAAATATTAATTAATAACAACCATTTATGGTGAACTCTAACCACCACCGTGGCTGGTCGCAACCTCGGTCAGTGGTAGCTGGTTGCCGAAAATTTTAAAAAAAATATTTTTTATGTAATTTTTTTTATATTTAATTATAAATTAAAATTTTTTAATTTTAAATATTTTAATACCTTATTATATCAAAAAGAAAATAATATTTTTCAAAATATTTCAAATACAAAAAACTAATTTTTTTAAAAAATTTTAAATGTATAATATAATAAAGAATAATTTATTTTTCTAGAAAATATTTTTCTCAAAATTTTTTTCATAAACAAATTATTTTTCAAAAACAAAACGGAGCCCAAAGCTATCACTTTTTTTACTAAACAAATTCCAATAACGTTTTCTTATGGCAGGTTTAACTTTTTACGTTTTTTCAAAATTTTATCAAATTTATTTATTATTAATCATTATATATTATTATTCTATATTACTAAAATACTCTCAAATCAAAATAAAAAGGGGGACAAATAAGTAATTTTATTATTTTTCCCCTTTTAGCCACATTTATATATGTTAATTTTTTAATAACGTACTACATACATTGTTAAAATGTCCCATTAACTATATCAATAAAAAACTAATTATTAATAAATATATAAACTATAAAACAATTCTCATATGATAATAATGAATAAATGAAAATTATAACATATTAATGAATATAAAAAAAATAATGACAATTACTAATATCAATTAAAATTAATTTTTTAATAGGTGTCAATTGTTTGTATGCAGTCGTAGAACAATGACTTATATAATTATTTTTTTTATATTTCATATAACGTAATTGAACATTGATAACCATATGATGCACATAAGCCATATATAATTTTTTTTATAACAATTTGCAATATTTTATTCGTGCTAGTAAAAAATAAAAAAATAAATGAATTTAAACATTAAAAAAAAAGAGAAACCATATCTATATTTTTTTTCAACATGTCCTTTAATATCAATATAAATTATGATTTCGTAAGCAAGCTTTGTTCTTCTTTGTGGACATAACATATTCTCATATTAAAACTGCAGTACTTTTGTCCTATAAATTATTAAAAGATATGATAAAATTAATTATAGTTTAATTTAAAATTATATATCATAATTATAATTATATATAATAAATAATAATAATTTTCATTTAATCTCTTGTTTTTATGTAACCTATACTTATAGAAAGATTTCTAATTATAATACTAATATAATATATTATGAATAGCACATGTATTATAAAAAAATCAAGTATGAAATTTCCACGCTAATAGGTACCACAATGCCAAAGGGCCAAAAGTAATGTATGGGACTAATATTGGTTAAGAAGCCAGGAAAGGAAAATAAAAAATTGTATACACAAAATTAGTGTCATAATTTTTTTGTGTGTTACTTAATATATAATTGTTGATAAAAAATCCTATTCCTAAATTTTTCTCATAGAAACTTGATAATAAATTGGATTTTATAGGAATTAATCATTATACTACTCTTTATGCAAAGGATTACTTGATTTCATCATGTGTTCCAAAAAGAAAATTACTTTATTAATATTTAAGAATAGTTACCAAAGCTTGAAGAAGTTTGTCAAAAATTAAAGAATAGTTATAGTTAAACTTGTTGAAAATTTAAAAATACATAATTTACTACAAGGAGCAGATAGCCCAGGCAAGGCGAGCACTTCTCACAGTTGCACCCAATTGACCCCTGCATTTTTATTGCACTTTTCTCCAAATCCTATCCAATCAATACTTCCTAATTAGAATGAATATAAGATTATTATCAATTCAACTTTCCTCAACCTTTTCAAATTGAGACAGATGATCTATTGAATCTTATAGCGATGGCTTGTATAATTTCAGGTACTTGTCATTGAGTGATCGACCTTAGTTTCTTCCTTCCTTGTTTGAATAAATGTTGCTTGTTTTTAATGTTAAAATAGATTTAATTAATAATATTATTTTTGTTGGCATTCGAAGTTTTTAACTACAAAACAAATAATTTGACAAAAATAAATTAAAACATAAAAATAAGGAGAAATCATATCTATATGTTTATTTAATTGAATCGTTTTTAATCATGTACACATTTTCCTTATCAAAGTTCAATTGATTTATAACATTTTTTCATATCAAAACTGTCATTCTTTTACCTTGCAATTTATTAAAAAGATATAGGAAAATTAATTATAATCTAATTTATGAAACAATAATAACTTTCATATCGATTAAAATCAATATCTTAACTGATATGTGTTGAACTATAACCTTAAGCCTCCAAACTATTAGAGATTCAATAATATTAATTATTTGATTTTTTATGATCCAATTAATTAGAAAGAAAAATATGTAAAATAATATCAAAATAGAGTGTGTTATTTATATATATTTACAGAGAGTAAATTTGATAGAATTTGAATAGAAAAAATATAATATACATTTAATCAATTTTAAATTCTTATTTATATTATTATTCATGATGTAACTATACATTAATTTATTAAATTTAAATTAACTTAATTCAAAATTTTAGTTCTAATACAATACAAATCCTATCAAATAATTAGTCTTTTTTTTTTCTTTTAACGTTTTTTTTTTAAATTTGGGTCAATATAATTTTAACATTGCAAAAGATTTTTTATACCGAATGATGAAATAGATATGCATACATATACCTAATGATTAAAATATAATTAACTTTTACCCAGACATTCCCTTTTTTTTTTTTTTTCTAATACAGAAGGCAAAACTATTAAGCAAGAAACTTGATTTTTTTTTTGATGGAAAAGAGATTTTCAAATTCTAATATACTACAAAACTTACACGGCTAATAGCTATATTTTAGGTTTAGGGGACTGTTAATTATAGTTTTTTTTTCTTTTACAAAATATATTTAATTTTACGTTTTTCATATTTTTTTTCATGTAAAATATCAAAATTATTTATTATTAATCATCATATATTATTATTCTAAATTATTAAAATATACTTAAATTAAAAAAAAATAGGAGCAATAAGAATAATATAAATTCATGATAAAAATAAATAAATATGAATGATACAAAGGGGAAACATTTAATGTTAAAAGAAGCTACTAATTATACAAATTCTAAATTTATATTGACTCATCCTCCACTGTTTAGCAATTTAGCAAAATAAGGAATTAACATTTTGCATGAATTCTCATCATTTTAATCTTTTTTTTTTTGAAACTACATCGTTCTAATCTAATCACACGTTTTTTTATGTAGGTAGGTTTAGCAATTTAGCTATATTTTAGTTTTTAAAAAAAAAATTTGAATATTTAATTATTTTCTACTTATAATGTCATCAATTAGTCTTTTAATATAATTGTTTTTTATAGGCTTTCTCACACTTTTTTTTAATGTCATCAATTACTCTTTTAATATAATTATTTTTCATAGGCTTTCCCACACTTTTTTTTAAACATAATTTAGCTTTAATATAATTTTGCTACATTATAGGTTTTTTAGTATTTATTTATCAATTAGTCAATATTTCACACTTACTAAATTATCCTCATATTAAGAAAAATAAGGGGTAATATCGTATTTTTGTCGAATCCCCATCTTAACTATATTTTTATATATTATGATTATGATATGATTGTTTATTTTTCTTAAAAATAGAAATTATTTTATTCAGCATGTAAATTGAAAAATAAATGTCCTAACTCATATTTTAACTCGGGAAGGCACATTCCAATGCTTGTTCGATTGTTTCTTTTGTTTTACCAACTCGTATTAGGAACAAGGTTGCTTTGAATTTTTCATTTTAATATAGTTGTCTTTTAAAAAAAAGTGGTGTAGCCAAGATTTAATCACAACTTTGAAATTAAAGAACTTAAAAGATAATATTTAATCACAATATTTGAAAATAAAGAAAATAATCAAAGAACTTAAAAATTCTAAAAATACTAAATGCTTACATATTATAATTTTTTTATTAATATTTTTATTAGAGAGTCTAAGTTTCACTCGTTGTTCTTTCATAATGTAAAATTCATCAACATATCAAGCTTCATAATAATCTCCTTTCCAATGTATATGATAAAAAAATATGATAAATGATAATCATCAATTCTATTTTGAATTGTAATTCTTATAAACTTCATAGTTAAAAATGCACGCTTTGTTGTAACTATAGATTATGGAAATGTCAAAATAAGTCGAATCAATCTATCAATAAGGTGATATATCATAAATTTTTAATTCTACCAACCATTGACAGTTCAAAATAGACATAATCTTTTTAAAGACATTATAACTCTGTTACTCTATCTCAAGGAGTTGCAATTGGTATTTTAAATGCAGCTTTCTTACTCTGTGACATTATCAGGATAAAATTTACAAGCAATCTTGCAAATATCAATTTTAAATCCCTAAAAATCCCTCCTTAGGTTTAAAGATGAACTCAAAACAATTAACTCAATAATTTTTTTGAATCTATAATTTCATTCTTATAACTGGGAATCCAATGTAGCAATACATCAACTTAAAAATAATGCTTATTTGTGACACGTTCTGTTTCCATTCGAAATTTTCCTCGGTTAGCAGTATAATGAGCTTTCATTTCGTGTAAATCTATTTCATGGATTTCACAAAAGGATTTAACTCTCTCTAATAAAGGATCTTATCCATCTTATCTAAAATTTTAAAACATGCTCTTTGCCTTTTGATACTAAATGCATAGCATTTAATATATCTTGTGATTTTCGTTGTGAAGTTCGAAAAAGATCATCAGTAATTTACAATATTTCACTATGAGATATAAGATAAGTGCAAACTCAAAAGAAGTTATATCATCATAAGTTATAGATGATTCTCCTCGTTGACTTCCTGAACCTTCAATTATTATAGATTGTAAAACCAAACAAGTGACCTTGTATTTTTTTAGCATACTTCTAAAAGAATCTAAATGAGAACTTCGTCAATCATCAAATTAGCCCTCTCACAGTTTCCAAACCATCAAGTTTAATCAATCTTTTAAGTTCTATAAGATGAGCTACTTGTAACTGATCATACATCTTTGAAGAAGAAGAAGTGACAATATTAACTATTTTTTTAACTTAGAAAAAATTGATGAACATAAATGATCTCCCCAAATGTAGATACTAATGCTAATTGGTGCTTGTGAGCAAAACACTGCACATAATAAGCATATGGGCATTAATTTAGGAAAAGAGGTTGCAGTCTTGGTCATTCTTCATGTTTATTACTTGCTCCATTGTATCCTTTACCTCAAATATTTTCTATATTTAAAGTATGGTTGGAGAGATGTTTTTCAATCTATTTCTTTAGAGTTGATGCATTAGTCTCCAAAACATGAACCAAATAAAAAAAAACATTATTGTATGCAACCATCCTTGTCCACAAACCTCATTACAATTGTCATTTGCTCTTTTTTTAGATATATCCTTCGTTTCATCATCAATTATGTAAAATTTCTTTCTCCCCATTTTCTTTAGGAATGACACTACAAATTTTATCAGCATAAATGGATAATATCTTTTTGAATATGTGGGTGTTATAGTACATGTACCTATTTGTTTAGATAAGATTTGTGCATTCAAACTATATTAAATTATATTTCAAAACTATTCTTAGCTAGCTATTTGTACTCACTATACATGGTATAAACAATATACTGTGAAATATGTAAAAAACACTTCTTCAAATTATTTGATTATTTCACATGGTATTAGAGCTCATCTATAAAAAAAAAAACTCCATCAAATTTAATCTCTTCTCTTCTTCCTTTCTCAATAAAAAAAAATTAAAATGGCAAACACAAACTCACCTACACCTTCCACCACCAACGTCATTGTCACCACCACATCTACTATCACGTCCACCCCATCTCTAGCCAATCATAATTTTGCTATGAAATTAAACTCTAGAAATTATCTTTCTTGGAAAACTTAGTTATTGCCTATCTTAAATTACCAGAATCTCATGGGCTTTGTTGATGGCACAAAACCTGCACCTCCATTTGAAATACAAGATCCTTATAATAGTTACAATATGATTCCTAGTCTAGAATACAAAAAGTAGTTCACTTAAGATCAATTACTTATGACTTTTTTATTGTCCTTCTTTGACTGAAGAAGTTTATTCTTATGTTATTGGAGTCACATCTTCTTTGCAGGTATTGAAAGATCTTAGTCAAACGTTTGGTTCAGTATCATAAAATCGCCAGCTGCAATTACACATTGATTTGCAAGAGTTCAAAAGGAATGATATGTCAGTTACACAAAATTTACAACTTGCCAAGTAACTTGCTAATGAACTAAGTGTAGTTGGTTGTCCTCTCAATGCAGTTGAATTTAATGCAATAATTTACTGCAATATAGGTAGTGAATGTCACCCAATTATTACTGCCTTGAACTTGAGAACTGAACTTGTTTCTTTCCTTTAATTGTATGGTCAATTGCTTACTTAAGAAATCATTTTGAATACTGCACAGGAACTCCTTCAAGCTCATCTCATCACAAAATCTATAGTACCCTCACAACAAGTAGCTCGACCTTAATTTATTGCTCCATAACAACCTACACGCTCATCTCAGTATGGTCTTTCTTTCCGCAGTGGTCATTGTCAAATATGTGGGCTAAATAATCACATTGCTGACAAGTGTCACAGATGTTACCAATGCACCAATAATCAGAATTTCAAGTGATCTAATTATAGTTCTTAAGCACATCATGTGTCTTATGCTTCATCCTATTCAAGTCCGACATTATCAATTCTTGGGAACCTAGCACCATGGTATCTCGATTCTATTTCCACTCATCATATGACTCTTGACATTTCATCTCTTTCCATATCAATGAGTATAAGGGACATGATCAAGTTCACACCACAAATGGTCAAGGTATGAAAATTGCAAACACTGGTACAACCATCATTCCAACACCACACATAACACTCTATCTTTCTAATTTTTTACATCTTCTAGCCCTTACTAAAACATTACTTTATGTTCAAAACTTTACTGAAGAAAACTCTTGTTTTATTGAATTTCATCCAAATTATTTTCTTGTTAAGGATCAGGTGACCAAGAAAGTCTTGTTATGCGGACCGAGTAGGCAAGAGCTTTACACATTTGATTTTGATTCTCCTCTAGTGCCTTTCCTTGTTGAAGTTCCTATGATTCAAGATTGGCATGCTCGTTTGTGGCATCCTCCAATAAAAATATTTTCCAAAATAATTAGTGATTTCTAGTTACCTTGTCGAAACTCTCTAAAGTTTCTGCTTTTAATTGTTCATCTTGTCGTTTAGAAAAATTAGCAAAATTTCTTTTAGCTAGTGTTAGTCATAAAGGATGTGCTCCATTTGATGTTGTTTATTCCGACATATGGGGTCCTTCTCCAATTCAATCTTCCAATGGTTGCTCTTATTTTGTAATTTTTATTGATGAATACACTTGTTACTGTTGGTTATTTTGCATTAAACAACATTCTACTTTATATGATTTTTTTTTATTAAATTTAATGCATTTTTTGAAAGACAATTTCAAAAACAAATCAAAGATTTTCATATTGAATGGGGCGGTGAATATCAAAAATTAAACCAATTTTTCTCTTTAAAAGGAATTATCTATCGCATTGCTTACTCGCATACTCATGAGCAAAATGGAATTGTTGAGCGCACAATTTGACATATAGTTGATGCAAGTCTCACTTTGCTTGCTCATTAAAAAGTTCTTATGAAATATTGGTCTTTTATTTTTGACACATCAGTTTCTCTTATAAACTGTTTGCCTAGTCCTATTTTAAATAACTGCTCTCCTTTTCAGAAGTTTTTAAACAGCCACCAAAATATGATAATTTTAAGATATTTAGTTATTGTGTCTACCCATTATTAAGGCCATACAATAAAAATAGATTTGCTTTTCATTCCAAGAAATGTGTTAACTTAGGTTTTTCTACTAATAATCATGGGTATAATTGTTTGGATTTTGAAAATGGAGAAATTTATGTTGCACGTTTTGTTCAATTTGATGAAAAATATTTTCTATATCATGTTGTTCAAGAATCTACTGAAATTCAACACGTTGAGCCTCGACCATGGCTAACTATTGTGCCTTCCCCTTTTGCCAAATTGGGAACACGTGCAAGACTCCACAAGTATGCCTCCATCTTTATCAAACAATTTGTACATAACTGTTCACTTAAATTCAAAACTTTTAAATGATACAATTCCTACCCAATCGCAATCTCAAATTATTCCAACACAAACCACTCCCACTCAAACTCAATTTCTTTCACCAATCACTACGGCCACTCAAAATTTAAATTCCACTCACAATTTAAATCTCACCCTATCACCCACCAGTACCCCATCCACGCCAACTATAGTTAGCCACAAATAAAAAATTTCAAACTACGCTCTTAATCCAAACAAGTCACCCACGAGCAGGGGTGTGGGCAAAACCGAACTAAATTAAAAAATTAAATCAAAAAAAATTTTGGTTTTTAATTTATTAGATAAATGGTTCGATTTGATTTTGAATTATATAAAAATTCAATTTTCGGTTCGATTTTGTCTTTCCGAGAATCGAACCGAAAATAAAAAAATCAAATTTTTATATAACCCTAATTCTAACCCTAGAGCTTGAAGCTTCCTATCTCTCACTCTCAATCTTTGATACTATTGTCGCCTCTCACTTTCTCTCTCTCTCTCTCTCTCTCTCAAATGCTCTGACCTCTGTCTAGAATTTTATTTCTCTCTCTTCGATTCTATAAGAAAAACAACTTGTTTTTCAGATGTTTTTCTTCATGAAATCATTTGGATTTCATAAATATTCTCTTCATTTCTTCTAAAATCTATAGTGTGGTGGAAGCAATGTCCTTTCACTTTTGAACTTGTGAAAGAACTATTCGCTTCTGTTTCTTTCATC
>CAOJBK011067754.1:0-16824 GCA_948294925.1 Codiaeum variegatum | reverse complement strand
GATTTTCATTAATCAAATTCTATTTTTTTTTCTAAAATAAATTTAATTAAAGTACTAAAACTGATTAGGCAGACTTATATCAATCAAAATCAATTTTTAATCAAATTAAAATGATTAAAAACCTATTTGGTTAACTCTATTATATGAAAATAAATTAACTTCTGAACCGATCAAACCAAACATCCATTGTTTTTCATAACAGCCCCACCCTTTACGAGAAGGGAGAACAATGTGAGTTTTGATTCCCATTCAACGGGATATGTCAGGAAGCATGTTCTTAAGGCTTTAACTCTAAAATTGATTTTCCATAGTTTTCCCTTTTGGTTGTTTATTACCTTTTCTGTTAGTATTATCTGTTTTGTTCTTGTGTTATTGTATTGTTATATCGGGATTTGTATTAATTTTGGGGAGTGTATGCCTTTTCTTGATCCTTTTGGACTGGAGAAAGGATCCCCAGATTTGCCATTATTTTGACATAATAGTTTATTTTTCTTTATTCTCTTTCAGTTCGTAGTTGGGGATGTGTGGCTTCCCTAGAACCCACAGTGGGCTAGAGGAAGGACCCTTGTTTAAGTCCTTTATCGATTTACCGCTTTTCACTTTATGTTTGTCATACATATTATTAATTTGTCATGCATCATATTTTCCATTCTTAACTTTTCATGCATCACTTGGTATGCCATGCATCACGTGGTATGCCATATATACATGAAAATAAAATTTTAACTAAAACCATGCATGTTTTCTTATGTCAAAACTATTTAGACTAGAAATTATTTTTTCTAAATGTTTTTATTAAATCATGAATCTCCAAACCCAACTATGGTTTGAGGACTAGCCTTTTCTAAAATTTGCTAAACAATACCAATTTTTAATAGAGTTAAATTGGTTTCTTAATCACCTAAGTAAAATAATTTTGTTTTAAAGATTAAGTGGTGACTCAAATAACATCACAATGTAAACCAACGAACACATTGTGGAGTGTACAAATGTGGGACTTATCCACAACCATGACTCTATGTGCAATCTTACCAATGTGGTCTATTTTATCAAGCCATAAACTTAAAGGCATGTTGGGAAATCCCTCGAGCTTTAATAGGGCCTCACACCAGTGAAAGCATTATACGGAGGTTCATACCACTACACTCCTCATATAGAAAGACACAAGTGAGCATAATCAGAAGGCAAGCCCTTGCCATCTATTTCACTTTGAAGATGTTTTGCATCCTCGTCCTCTCAAGAAGATCAATCGGTCATTAACGGGCCACTCACTATCTAGGCCGAATCTCTCTAAAAACTTGGCTCAACTCCTAGAAATCTCTAAAAGCAACATCAAACACTATGGGATGGCTACCGAAACGCATCCCCATCAAGAAAAGGTGAAGTGGAAGGTATTGGTGGTATCCCACCAACTCTCAGCTAGAGAAAAGAGCAAAAATCTAGCAGCAGCATTAAAGGAATCTAATCTAAACTAGTTGCTCAGATAAGTTGCTGCTACCCTAGCACTAACATCCTGATAGGCAATCAAGAAGTCCTAATGATACCTAGGTAGGACCTATCACCTCTAGTACTATGCTTGATGAACTCTAAGTGAAATTTAGCCTATTATTTAAACCTAGACCTCAAACAAGGTCTAAATCGAACTCAAAATGGGCTTGAAATCGCGAAACACTGAAATTTGATCGAACCGAGCCAAACTGACTTGAGCACGCATAAGCCAACCTATGTATGCATAAGCAAGTTTATGCATGCATAAGTGGACTTTCTCGTGCGCAGCCAGGCTTACTCATGCATAGTAAATCAAACCCTTTAGCCCCATTTCTCTATAAAATTAGATCTTTTTTGCATAAATTTCTACAATTTTTTGAAACACTAGAATCGACTCTTGAAAATTCTAATCACTTTCCGATAAGTCGAACCTTGACATTGTGGATACTCGATCCGAACTAATAAAACCATTTGATCCTCTCATTCCACGCCAACGCAAGGCTAAGGTAAACTCTAAACTATCATGTTTTTAGTTCTATATTTATTAATCATGAACCTGACTAGGATCCTCATATTCAAAAATATTTTTCTTAATCAAATTCAAAATTAATTAAAAACCTATTCGATTAATCATTTTAAAATCTGAAATAGGTTAGCTTCAGAACCAAGCCACTACATTTATCAAAACAACCCCCACCCTTCGTAAGAAGGGAGAACGACTTGGGGTTTGATTTGTATTCAAAGTGATAGGTCGGCAAGACTTGTCATTTAGGCTTTAATTCCAAAAATGTTATTTTTTTATCCTTTTTGTGTTTAAATTCTTTCTTTTGGCATTAGTTTCATGTTTGTTACTTTACTTTATTGTTCTATTACAACTTCAATTAGGTTTAGAACTTTTATATTTTTTTTTGGTTATTTTTATTATGTTTTGCAGTTTTATTAAATATTTTGGCTAAAGTGAAATGTGTGCCCTTCCTATACTTTATAGCTAAAGGAGGGATCCCCTCAATTGTGACATTTTTAATGTAATTTATTTTATTTAGTTATTTATCATTTATTATTAATTATTTGGGATGTGTGTCCTTTTTAGTACCAATATGACTGTAGAAGGGACCATTTTTGTTTTCTTTTCTTTATTTTATCGCTTTATTTACTTTTATCCTTTTTAATTGTCATTCATTATTATACTTGTCTTACATCATATTTATCTGTTATATATTCTCATGCACTATTTTTATCTTATCCTGCATATATAAAATAAATTTTCAACTAAATATGATTTTCCTTTAGCCAAAAGTAGAAAAGTCACTTTTTTCTAAAATAGATTTAAAGTCAAATTTATGGTCTTCGAATCCGGCTTTGGTTTGCTTATCAAAACCATTTTCTTTTTCATTGCGACTAAATAAATAGATTTTATGGAGTTATATTCATTTGGTTTCTTAATCACCATGTAAAACCTCATTTTATAAAGATTAAGTGGAAACTCACAAACACACATTCACCCCTACACTAAAACAGACCTAATAGATCTTCCCATGTGAGAACTTCACACCCAACCGATCATAAAATCTTGAGACGTACAATTTTCCCAATGAGGGTGCTTTCTTCAAGCGCAAAATCTTGAGATGCACGGGCCACATTCAGGCAGGGCCTTATAAGAGCTTAAGGTGATCTTGGAGAAAACTACAAGTAGCTCTATTTAGCCATAAAGTTGGACAATGCCTTATGGGTATATAAAACTACTTTTGAAATGCTGGTAGAGTTAGAGCATAAGGCATACTAGGCAACTAAGAAGGTGAACTATGATGTAGTGGTAACTAAAAAGAAAAGGTTACTTCAATTGTGTGAGTTGGAGGAAACCAGGCTTCAAATGTATGATATTTTTAGAATTTACAAGGACCGAAAAAAGAAGTGCCTTGACAATAAAATCCGCTAAAATCACTTCAAGAAAGGCCGACAAGTATTGGTTTTCGACTCACATTTAAAATAGTTTCCAAAGAAATGGAGATCCCAATGGTCTGGTCTATTGGCAAAGTTTATTCATATGCGGTAGAGCTGTAAAATAATGTAGGTGAAACATTTAAGGTCAATAGACAATGCCATAAATCATTTTTAGTGGTCAAGTTGTGGAAAAAGGTGTTGTCCAGTACTTTAAGGGAACTAGGTGAGGCAACTTCCTCTCAGTCCAGCTAAATGACTTTAAGGAAGTATATTCTAGGAGGCAGCCCACTCATTTTTAATGTTTTTAGTTTAGAAATTTTATTATTTTTATTATTTTGAGTTCATTAGATTTGAATACATGATGATGTGGTGTGGTGGTGTGTGCATTTAAATGTTAATTCTGATGGAAAATGTGAAAATTTTGACTAATCATTTCTATGTAGTGAATTCATACACCCAATGACGTGGCTATGTCACTTGATAGTGTTAATTCATTAAGAAATAGAACTTAGGACACACCTACCAGTGTTGGCTACAATAGGGCCTATTGTAGACAATGCTAAAAATGATTTTGAGACACCTAAAGTGACGTGAGTGTGGTACCACATGTGCAAGACATTGTGAGCAAGCCACTACTAACCAAATCAAGATGCTCAGGCTAGTATGGGTGTGCTATCAAGGACTTTAGTGCCTTCTACTCCCTTTTAGATGACTCTAACCCATTCAAACACACATTAACTTACTTCTTTTGAATTTCTCTCAACATCCTTGTATAAAATCTCACCCAAAATAAAATAGAATCACTTACAAAGTGAATTTGTTGGAATTAAAAATAGGTTTTCAAGAGGATTTGAATGGATTTTGCATTCAATTTCAAAATTTTCATATAAAGTCAAGAGGTAAGCAACAAAACTCATTCTTTTTCAAATTTAAAGTAATTACTTACAATTCATCCATGTGTGTTAGTTCTTTAGCTCTATAATTGTTGAAATTACATTAGTTTTGTGTTTATTCATGATTTTAGTTTATAATTTGAATTTTTTTTTGTAAATTTAATCTTAAATTAAAACTATTTTATAAATAATACTCTCAAACACAAACCCATTGTAAGATTATTTGAATTTAATCATTGGGTTAGGTTATTGTTGCAATTTTATATTTCATTTTGTTATTTTATGCATGACTCATAAATTGAAATAGACTATACCCATGGTTAAATATATTAGGTTTTAAATTAAATTGTAAATATTGAAAGTTATACATGAATTTTTGCTTGTAATTGATGACTATTTGGGCTTGTAGTGGATGGCATTGTGATTGTGTGCTATTTTTAGGTTATTTTGCTCTTTGATGCCAAAATTTTCGCTTAGTCATTATCAGCATATGCCTAGTGAGCATTTTAAGCAATTGAGCTAAGCCACCCTTTTTTGGTTTTCGACTAAACTTTTTTCTTTTAATTTTTTGACAAACATGCATGATTGGCTTCCTACCCACCTCTATTTTTTATTTTGATTTTTCTTCATTTTTATTCCTTAAGATAATCAGGTCTACAGAGTTTTCATATGGTTATGCTTTCAAGAAGACTTGGTGATTTTAAGGGAATTTTTGAAAAATTTTGCAAGACTATTTATTTTGTCTTACTTGGAAAGGTGCTTTAAAAAATTTCTAGAAAGTTTGATTACCTGAGCAAATTTTGAAAAAGTTTGCAATACTATTCAATTTGCATTACATAGAGGGTGATTTGAGAAAAATAATTTGTAAGGCTTATTTAGTTGGCCTTGCTTTGAAAATTGATTTGGGGAACTTCTTATAAAGTTTGCTAGATAATTTGGTTTACCTGGCTCTAGAATATTTGATGGTTTGGATTTATAATTTTCCCTTTTACTTGATTATGTTGTCAAGGCTATTTAGATTATATATCTTGGTTGATTACCTCCAGTTGTAGTAGGATGTATGGCATAGATTGATGTGCGTCGACTGTAATACCCGTAAATGCAAAGGGTTGTACCAAATAATAAATCTGGGCGAGTCCCGATATCATTCTCCCTAGAGAAATTTTTTGATCAATTAAGCACTAGCTCACTCACCTCTATTATTATCTAGCTCATAATAATTTTTAGTTTTGATACAAAATTTATCTACTTAAACTTTAAACTAAACTTAAACTAACAAAATTTCACAAAAATTGAAGATTAAGGAAGGAATTAATTATGGATCGAAGCGTCCACCTAGATTTCAACTCGTTTCAACTCAATTTGCAGGAGTAATTAACAAACCAATAAATAAATCCATCGATTATCAAGTAGGTATTTCACAAAAACTAGGTTTAACCCTTTTTTCCATGAGATTAAACCTCTAATTTCTAAGTAATACAAGAGGAATCTCTTCTTAATCCTATTCAATTAGAAATTATATTAAAAATCAAGTGAAAATTAGAAACCCTAGGTGTTTGTGCATCTATCTCTAGTAAACACAACAAATCTAAATGCTTTTAATGTTCTAGGTCTAGACTTTCTATTTCTAGTAAAGTAACAACAATATTCATCATCAATAAGCATGCTACTATAACTAATTTGTAGAAAATTTCAATCAAAACAAAACTTGATATGAAATTTCTACATTCATTGAATAAAGTGTTGATTAATCCATACAAAAGTGATAAATGTGTCTAATCTAGATAGAAAAGGGAGTTTCGTTCATGATTTATGTAAAAGAAAAGAAAATAAGAAGAAAGTGTAGAAAATGATAGAACCCATGAAGACTCTAGACATTAATCCACCAAATCCTCACTAATCTTTCTCTAGTTTGGATGAATGATTGAAAATCTACCTTCAAAAACCTTCCTTGATCTCCTTTTCTCATGTTCTTGGCTCATCTAGTGTTTTAGAGAAACCCTTATCCAATTTCAACAAAAATTTTAGCTAATCCCTTTTTCTTCTAAAAAAATTTCTTAAATAGGGTGTCGGACTGCTTGTCACTGTCTGTGTCACAGACTGTGCCATAGATCATGCCAAGCTACTAGACACATGCTAATTTTTTAGCAATTTTATGGAGAAACAGTGAGTTCTAAACTATGCCATGACCATTCCACGCTACTGTTTCTCCTAAAACTAAGGTTGAAAATCACTTGCTGCCTCACAGGCCATGCCACAGACCATGAGGCAACTCTGTGACCTATTTTCTTGCTCCATTTTCCCTCTTTTTCTTCGATTTTCAAGTGTGAAGTTTGAAATATTTCTACATCACTTAGAAAAGTCTATAAGTTTTTTAAAAAGGACTGAAACATACGAGAACAAATAAATTAAATTCAATTTATGGCATGAAATTAACTAAGAATATGAGGGAAAACTAATATATTTTGTCAAATGTCAAACTCCCCCACACTTGGACATTTGCTTGTCCTCAAGTAAACTCAATCATAATAATACCACAAATTCCAAATGCTCTTATTCTATGATCTAAAAAATAAGATAAACGGAGAATAATCACACATCAAAATGCAATCCTTTCACAAAACTTTGGTACAATGACTAAACTAGGAAAAAGCTATTGAATTCTGAATCCATGAAGGCATTATTCCCTTGAACTAGCCTTAGGGCAATAAAATCAAAAAATCAAACATCTAGTCCTAAAAACATGGCTCATATCAAGTAATCCAACCTAAGTATTCCTTAATGCACTCGACTAACTTTCCTTGGAAACCAAACTTTTTATCTTTTTCATGCAAGAAATTATGACAGTTTCATTTTTTTCTCAAGGGACCCGTCATAGCTGAACCCATCACTAGTCTTTTTACGCCAAGGTAAACAATTTCAGGCATCGAGCCCCGATTACTCAACTAGTCATGGAATTGAATAGTCGGCTACTAGCATAATTGGTTTCGATTTATATATTTCTTTTTGCAATATAAACCAAAAAAAAATTGATTAGAATTTTTAAAGTCCCATTTTTTATATTTTTCACATTGATGCACTTATTATTATTATTTTGTTTTGTTTCCCAAGAAAATCAATAAAGTCCTAAAGTACTAGCTCTATGTTTTTTACCTAATTCATGCCTAAGAAAAGGACTAGACATTCAACAGTGACTAAACACCCTAGACCCTAATCGTGGGAACCATGCCAAGTTGGATTCCTATTATCAACTACCATATTCAAATTTTAATAAAAACTCAAAGTTATTGTGAAAGATAGCATCTAAGTGAGTGATTAAATTTTTTTTTTCCATTTTCTAAAGTCCTTGCAAAATTGCATTGTGGAGCCTCTATGTGTTATGCTTAAGTTTGTTGTCCTTGTTTCAAGCATTCATGCATAAAAAATTATAAACATTCATATTCAGTAAATCACACCCTACTCCTCCCTTCCTCCCCACTTAAAGCACACACTGCCCTCAATGTGTGTAAAAAGAATAAAGAAAATGGGAATGAGATTGTTCCCTGAAACGGAAGGTGTGTAGCCTTCCCAAATTAATAATCCGAGCTAAGTAATTAATTTTTTCCTACATACTAAGGTTAGTATTTTTTTTTTGTTTCGCAACAAAACCAAAAAAGAATAAACATTTCATCAAAGTTTAAGCAAAGTAAAATAAATCAAATTAAGTATAAATACCAAATAAAAACCAAATAACTAAAAACAAAGTTTGAGTCAATGATAGAAATGGCCCTGAACCATCAAGCTAAAAAGTGGGGTTGTCCTCATCATTGAATTCGCCTTCTTCCTCATCCTTGTCCTCTATTTCAGCATCCGAGCTCGACTAGGATTCTATCCCTTGGGAGATGCTATAGTAGGTCTTGGTCTCGGATTCACTACATTCCTCCTCTTCCTCCTCAACTAGGGCAACTAAGGATGCTGGAGCAACTAGAGGCGCCACTACCAAATGTGGGGGTGACTCAGATCTCTTAGGCTTCCCCATCACCTTGCTAAGCCAATATTGATGCTTCCTCTTTTGTCCTATCTCTTCTATAATCTTCTGTTTCTACCTCCCAAGTCTTTCAACGTCCTCCTTGATCCTAAACATGTTTTCCTCAATGGATTTTTGAGGTAGGGCAAAAGGTTTGGCTGATGATGATGGACCCTTCGGAGGAGGAGGTAATGCAAGTGTACCTATAGTGGTGATCGAAGGCCTAACTGTGAGAACCTTTTTCTTTTGGAGCATGTTCTCTATCCATTGGTGATTGAATAAGAGTATGCCTCCATCTTTGTGCATGGTGTTCAGATACACAGCCACATATAAGTTCTTGGCCATCCTAGTGATGTAACTCCCCTATGAAGACCTCCACCTCCTTTCTTCTTTGTTGCTTCTTTGCATGACATTTAAACTAGGTGTTTCTTCATAACGTACATGTAGAAGAGGTCCGGTGAAGTGATGTGCCCCCTGGACTTGGTGCACGAATCTATAAACCTCTTGAAAATATAGTAAGCACATGTCATCCTTATGGACTTAGACTTTGAGGCCTTCACCTTCCCCTTGTTCCATATCACCCCTGCTAGAGCAAATTCCTTCCAAACATTGTCTAGCTTTTCATGCACAATAAGGTCCCAATCCGTTGGGGCTTCTAAAAATAATGGGGAAGTAATCACCTCTAGTGTGCATATTATAAAACCCATAGTTAGATCTATAACATGCTTCTCAAAACTCTTTAGGCCTAACCTAAAGGTGATGTACTTCCTTGTGAAGCTTTTCTCCTTTGGGTCCTTATTCAAAGTGTAAAGAAACTCTAATTTAAGCTCTCTATAGGATCTCATAGAATTATTGTTGCCTCAACTACTGTAACATCTCTTTAAGGTTAACTTCTCACTCGTATCCCTAAATATCTTCCCAATTAATAAAGAAATAGGTGAACCACTTTTAGTCTCTAAACCTCTTGAATTTATCATTCAACCATGCTTGGTCAAATTTGAGGCACGAATGATTGGGTTGTACTTGAGTTTTCCTCTACCCCATTTGGCAGGAATATTTTGGGGTGGCACTTGTGTGGATTGCCGAGCAGGATGTTATCTTTTCTTAGGTGGAGAGGAGGAGGTGGGTCACTTCCCAGCCACTTTAGAAGAGGCAACAACTTTGGAAGATGATGCAAGTTGCTTCCTTGGATCCATGACTTGTAAAAACAACAATAAAACACCAAGGAAACCCAAAGCAAACCCAACACCATTTATTGTTATTGTTAAGGAAAAAAAATTGGCATGGTAATGACTAGAATTAAACCATTACCAACCTGTAAAAATAAACAAACTAAGCAAAGCAAATGTTCCCAAGCACCTAATTAAAGGTCCAAAAACCCCTACACTTAGCACATTGTCATGGTATATGTCAAACACAGAGAAATGTACTTGGTGTGATATGTATATAGGTAAAATGAAACAAAGTGAGAAGGGTTGACTCTTGAATCAAAACAAACAATAAATGTTTGAGAATTCATGACATACTTGACCCCTAACTCACTTAGGCATTTCATCAAACACCTTGTATGCATCAAATAAAACCACACCCAAATGACCAAATAACTCTCAATTCATGTCAATTGAAAAACAAACTAAGATTCAAGACTTTAAAGGCAAATCACTTAAGTAAATAACAAGAAAAAAAAATAGGTTCAAAAACCCTAAAACAAAACTAAAGTTAAAACCCCACAATATTGAAAAAAAATAGAAATTAACCACAAAATTACACTTTCTAACATATATTATTGAACCAATTTCAACTAAAGTTCAAAAGATTAACCCTAACATGCAATGTCTACACAAAACACTAAAGAAAATTATGCTAGAAACTAAAAAAATAAACACAGGAAAATAAAAGAAAAAGAAATAAAAACCTATAATCCTTGAGAAATTTGATGAAGAATAGCCTTAAATAGTGTTCTTGGGTAGTTTAGAGTGTTTTTTATGTGAGAATTTGCAGAAAAATGAGAGAGAGTGTGTGTGTGTGTGTGAATGTCAAAGTTTGGGGCTTAAAAAAGGGGAGGGATTAAGTGACATGGGGACCATATTAAAACTGAAATAGAGGCACATCACATTATTTGGAATGGACTGTCACCAAGACCATGCCACTCTTCTTGACTGAAACGCACCTTTGTAACTGTTTACGACACAGTTTGTGACCCAGCCCGTGCCGCGTTTCAAATTGAAAAAAAAAAGGCATTTTTGTCACGACCTCTGGAATGGTCCACGACTTAGACCGTGCCATGCTTCTAACCTAAAATACAAAATTCCCAAAAAATTCTCACAATCTATGGCACAATCAGTGACTTAGACCATGCCATGCTACTAGAACTCAATAAAAAATGGTCAATTTTCATAGCTTAACAACACGACCTTTGTCACGGTCTTTGAGGCAGACCGTGATAGGCCACTAGACAAAAATTTTTCATGCTCTTTAAGTCCAAATGAAGCACATTTACCTTGGTTCATGCCATGGATTTTTGTGAGATCCCAGGGCACGGACCACTAGGAACCCTAATTTTTACACATTAAATTTGGCCTACTTATATGAGCCCAATGGTTTAAATTGGGCTCAAATCAGATTTCAAAATCTAAACTAAGATGAACTAAAAGATTGAGCCCAGTGCCAAGACCATAAATGCACGCATTTTAAATAAATGCATGCATTTGGTCCACTACAAATGCATTTTGACTCGTAGGGTTTTGTGAGGCCCCCGACCAAACGGCCCACAGGATTTCCCCAAGCAAGCACGCCTATGGGTCGTGTGGCCTTGAGGAAAACTTTCAGATTGCACTCTTTGGCATCGCAAATTATGGAACAGGTTTCCATAATTGTGCTCCCTATATGTATCCATTGGTGTGCACATCGTGTGTGAAGTGTTAGAGTCGCCACCTAATATTTTAGAAATTTTTGTTTTATTCTAAGGTGATTAGGAAACCTTTTAATTTAACTCCATTTTAGAAAAGATTCAGATTCTATCCAATTGGAAAAGTTATTATTTTTGTAACCAAAGGGGGTTCTTGGGTTCAAAATCTGAAAATATTTTAATAAAAATATTTTTGTATCATTTTAATTAAAATAAGATTTTGGCCCAAAAAATCATGCAAGTTCAGTTAAAATATTGATTTTCGTGTATGCAAGAACAAGATTATCGAATGAATGCATGAGCATGCCTGATTGTGCAAATGACATCCATAAAGTGGTAAAGAGAAATGATTTTGCCAAAGGTCCCTTCCTCTAGCCCACTTCAAGTTCTAAGGAAGGCACAACACCCCAAAGAAAGCATATAAAATTAATACAATGAAAAATAATAAATCAGGGGATATCCCCTCCAGGCATATGATCTGGGAGGAGCACACATTCCTTAAATCCATACATCACATGAAACACATAAAACATAAAAAGATTGCATAATAAACAAACACCAGAATAGAAAAGAAGAACACAATAATATTCAAATAGACTGAAATAAACATGAATGAATAAATAAAGTAAAGAAATAAATAATGAAAAATAAAAGAAAAACAATTTTGGAGCTAAAGTCGTGAAAGGCTTGTCGGTATATCCCTTTGAATGGGAATCAAACCCCACACTGTACTCCCTTCTCGTAAAGAGTGGAGGTTGTTCTGGCAATAAGACAGATGTTTGTTAGTTCAGTTTCTAATTGGTTTTAGATTACAAAAACAATTACCCAATAAGTTATTAACCAATTTTGAAACTTGATTAATGTATAACATCATTTGATTGTGTGTTTTGCCTAAACAGGTTTTAGGGCTTGTTCATTTTAATGATGAAAAGATATTCATAAAAAGTGATTATTTTGAAAATATGCCTTAGGTCTGAATTAAAGTGCTTAAAACAGTATGTGATTGAAGATAAAAATGATAATATACAACATTTACCTTTTTGCATGGTTTGGAAACAGGAGGTTATGACAGTTTGAGGAAGCCTCAACGGGTTTTCATTGTGTTCGGAGAGTGAGGACTGATCATCTGGACTAGCTAAGAGTGGGCTGGATTTGATTCAGATTTGATGGATTGATCATGTGTAAATGCATAGTCTGAAGTGTCTATAATATGAAAAATTATGTTCTAAAGACTCGAATCAAAGTAAAAATTTTGTAATTTGGTGTCTGAAGAGTGTTTGAGAGAGTAATATGTAGTCTAGAAATTCGATAAAAAGGTTCGAACCCTTGGCACCATTTTGGAGGTCGAATTTATAAAGAATCAAATCAGAAATTCCTAAAAACTATTAGGTGCATGCGTCACACGCTCCATGCCTGATGCATGTGTCTTGCCATTTTGGGCCTGGGTTTGTCATGGGCTCGATTTTCTAGGTCTGGTTCAATTTTCTCCAATTTAGTTTTTTAGGCTTTCCAGGCTTGTTTAAAGTCTGATTTGAGCTTAATCAGATCCATTGGGTTAGTATTGATGGGATAGATGCAATAGTGTAAAAATATGAATATTTTCATGAAAAAAATGCAAAATTTCCAACTAAACCTTTGTAATTTGAAATTTTCATCTCAGGAGTTGCCTCTTGACCCCGTTAAGTGATTTGAAGTAACAAGGGGCACTGCCCCTTAATCCAGTTAGGTATCCAATCCCTTGAGAGTTATGAGAAAACCAAAAATTCTAGAGGTTCCAAATTAAGGGTTCACAGCTACCTCCTCATTTGAATTAGCTTCAAGCAGAAAGTGATTCTGATGATAGTAAACCTATAGGTGCCATGTCGGATTTTGGGCTTGTGATCATGCCATGTTAGAATTTAGGTTTATCACCTTATCGGATTAAAGGCTTATACCATGTTAGCTTCTAGGCTTATGGTGTACTAATATGGGAATTCCAAACATTGCAATTGCCATATAAATCTTGGTGATCATGCCATAGGAACTTATGGGCTTATTGGATGTTGAGTTATGCCATGTGAGGCTTTGAGTTCATCAGATTCTAAGCTTTGACAGGTAGTTGCAATACTTTTGCATTACGGTTTGAAGACTCCTTTCAGATGATCCCCAAGATGTGTATTGGATGATACCAGTAATTGGAGGGAGATGCATGAGATGTATGCTAAGGATGATGCATGATTATGCTTGACTATATTTGGCCCTAATTATAGGCTTTTTCATTTTGAAAATCTATTTATGTATTATGAAAATTCATAAAATTTCCATTTTTGCAAAAAACTACTATGGCATAAAATTATTTTGCAAAAAAAGTCAAACTCTTTTCTTTTTTCCTAAACATGGAGCCCTTTTCAGCTATGTGATGCATGAGCAAAGTGCAAAGGATCAACCTCGAGAGAAATGGTATGTCAACTTTGCCAACTCTTAGAGGTGTGAAAATTGATTTGGATTTTCTAAATGCTTGTATATGTTTACGACCCCATTGACCATATGTTTCATTTTGGGGCTAGTATGGACAAGATGTGTCCAACCTTAGACGAGTTTTCTTTTTGTCAGGGTATAAATCCTGAGGCTTCTCCAAATATTCCAGTCGAGTGGGTAGGCTACTTTTACCCATTCAAAAAGTTGTTGGATTTGAGCACAGAGGCTGCTGCAGGCTTAGTGAAAGATGATTCGGTCGACCTGCCTGTGCTAGGCTTTATGTTTTAGGTGGAATCAAAGGATGACTCCATTTGGATGTTTAGGAGGTTGAGGGCCTATGCTTTCACACTAACTACATATTATATATTTGTGGCCCATTCGGTCTAAGGAATGTAAAGATACCTGAGTTGATACTCCAGATGGGCGAGGGTAAGTAGATTGTGGGAATGGTTTTGGCTGAGACCTTATTGATCTTGGATCATTATTATAGCTCTAGAGAGCCTTGGATCATCAGTTCGCTTCTACTCTAGGTACTTAGATCCCTTTATGCTTTTCTATTTTAACATGCCTCAAAAATATTCTTATTGGTGCCATCCTACACTTCAGATTTAGCTGAGGGATCATCTAAGGATCATTCCTGGACTTGGTAGACCAGAATATTTTGCTGCTTGGTACTGCACTAAAAAGGTTATCTTTTGCCTAGATTATAATCAATAATTGATTAGCTGGCTTCTAGAGCTGAGTCCCTATGATCTGTTGTGGAGGTCTGATTCGTACACTATCAAATGGTTTATTCCAAGGAGCTAAGGTTCCAAGCATGTATATCTGCTTAGATTTCATCATGTGGCTTGGTATCAGGCTGTGAAATTCCTTCATTAGATGGTACATGATTAGGATGTGCCCCTAGATGGCCCTTTTTTTAAGGCAACCACTGTGAATGATAGAGGAGCTAGAGTTGTTCTCTCGTGTTTGATCAGAGACTACTCAAGGGCCATGGTAATTCTTGGTGATGATTATGGAAGATCTGCAGAGTACATTACATGGTGGATTGAATTAATCTAGCCAAAAGAGAAGGCCAAGTAATATTCTCTCCCGACTGAGATAGAGGGTTTTTTTTTAGTCTAGACTTTAAGAGAAATAAAACTGCTATTTAATTTTTGCTTTATTTTCTGCTTCAAACCTTTGTTTTGGCTATATCAAAAGATGAATAATATCTCAATAAACATTTTGTTTTATTTATTAAGCTCTAATTTTTGCCTAAAATGCCCTTTTTGGGTTTTCAACTTAGCGAGCTACCTTAATTGCTGCCTATACCACCTTTTTTATTTTTAGTCTAGTAAGTTGTACCCTAATTTTTGCCTAAGACACCTGTTTGGGTTATTAGCTTAAGGGATTTCATTCTTTTTTTTTCATTTTATATTTATTTATTCTTTTTAACTCTTGCATGCAATGTTAAAGAGCCCAAATGAGAATGCAAATGAGACATAGAATTTTGTAGAATGATTTGGATTGTGTCTATAAAGGATGCCTACATATCTCCTTATAAAAGATAATTTGAAAATTGAAGTACATTATGATTTTTTAGAATCAAGTCCACATAGTTCTTATTTGGTAATGATGCATGAATGCATGCTCGATACAATAAGAACATTATATGTTATACTTCTTAAGTTGGTCGAGGTTGGTTGGATGATTGAATTCATTACTATCGACATCCATTATGATGATTCCTCTGCCTAAAATGATCTTCTTGATGATGTAAGGTCCACTCCAAGGAGGTCTAAATTTCCTTCGAGGGTATTATACCATATGTCTGATTTCTTTATGTACCAAGTCACTCTGCTTCCATTCCATAGACCAGAGAGTATGGTATAGCTTTGGTAGCTTATTTATAAGTGGTTCTGTACCTAAGGAGGGCACTTAGCAGAATTAGGTGCAAACCTCTATGATTGCTAATCATTTTCTAAAGCATGTTTTTCAATGCTTTATTGGCAGCTTCAACTACACCATTGGTTTGAGGTTTGTATGGAGAAGACCTATAATGCTTAGTCTTTTCATTCTTTAAGAGAGTGACTACCTCTTTCTCGAAGTGGGAGCCATTGTTAGAAATGATTTCATATGGGACACCATACCTTAAAATGATGTTAGTTTTGATGAAATGGGCCACCTTCTTCAAATCCAGTACTTGATAGGGTGCACCTTCAACCCACGTGGTGAAATAGTCTATGGAAACTATAATGTATTCGTGGCAAGCATATGGCTTGGGGGAGATCTTGCAAATGACATTTATGCCCTTAACAATAAAAGGCCATGGTGTGGAGATTGGATTGAGAGGCAAGGGGGGGAAGCTTCTAGAGCATTGCAAATTCTTAGCAATTTAGGCACTTTCTAGCACACTCTACACAATCGTTGTTCATGGTGAGCCAGTAACAACCTTGATGCATGATTTTTCTAAATAAGGCCCACCCATTCATATGATTTCCGTCAGTTTCGCCATGGATTTCTTCCAAGATATGGCTTACCTCTTCGTATAAGACCCATCTGAGATGAATACCATTGACTATTTCTTATAAAGGATGTCATCTTTAGGGATGTATCTGCTAGCCAACTGTTTAAGGGACTTTCGTTCTGATTTGGATGCCCCTTCAGGATATTCACCTTTAGTAAGATAAATGTAGATGTCCTAGTACCATGGCTTCTCTTCAACGTGAAGACTCATGCAATGAGTTTGAAAGAATGCCTGGCATTTGATGTTTATTGAGATAGGACAAATAATGAATCCATCACATATCTCTACAATTGAAGCTAAAGTTTCCAATGCATCGACGAATCTATTCTGAGTCCTTGGAAGGTAATTGAATGATATTGTGTCAAATTTATTGGCCAACACTTCAAGGCAATTATGGTCCAGAACCAATCGCTCCTCTTTGATTTTTCACCTTCTCAAGGCTTAGGAGATAATTAGGTAAGAATCATCATAGACCTCTAAGTTCTTGATGCCTATCTGAAGAGCTGCTTCTAGTCCAGATATACTTGCTTCATATTCAACCCCATTATTGGTTACAGCGAAATCCAATTTGATTGCTAGAGGTAAGCATTTGTTGGTAGGCGTAAGGAACACCAAGCCGTCA
>CAOJBK011067182.1:0-10215 GCA_948294925.1 Codiaeum variegatum | reverse complement strand
ATCTTGAAACACAGATAATAAGTTCATGACAACTATATCGATATGTTCAGGGTAAGTTGGCCTGTTAACCATTTGGGAGGCTTTTTCCCTCCACATAGCAATAAAGGTAAAAAAAAAAGTCTCCTTAGGTTATTGCTTGGTTTTCTTAAGGTCCCTTATCTTGATATCAACCTCTTGGTTGTAGGAATAGTGTTTCAAAAACTCAATACAGATGGACTCCTATGTCTATTTCTTAGAATCCTCTAATTTTATGAACCAGGTCAGAGCCGCGCCAGTGAGTGATTGTTGGAAGAGCTGAGCTAGGAGCTTGCCCTCCACTCGTAAAGGTCAGAGTGTGCCATCATAAATTCTTAAATGAGTTTTGGGATAGGAGGTGCCTTTGAATTTCTTAAAGTGTGGCATTTAGAACTTAGGAGGAAGCCTTGCTTTAGGGAATGGGCTAAATGCTTTAACATCTAGGACTTTCTCCTTTTTCTTAAGGGCTTGCAGGTCCCTTTACATCTCTTGGTACTTTTGGGTCATGGTCTTGATGAGCTGAAGTTCTTTAACCCCTTTTGAGAAAGGATCAGCAATAGGGATGACAGGAGTGTTATTTCCACGGTCAAGTTGTGGATTCAATATAATGACCTCATTAGCTAGAGTGTTAGAAGTAGTGGGATGGATCCCTACATGACTTAGCATAGCCTGAACTTGTTCTTAGCTTTGTATCATTGCAGTGAGGGTCTCATGATTGAATTTCATAGCATCTTCTTATCTTTGCATAAAGGCAGTAGCATGCCAACAAGGTCAATAGATGCAGATGCAGCAGGTTGAGCAGTGGGGGTGCCAGTTGGAGCACCGGTAGTAGTGGCTTCATCACTAGGAGGTGTGACAAGGTTATCTCTAGTTGACATGATGACCTTTTTAAAAAAAAGGGGAAGAAGAATGGAGTATCAGCTTTTAAAAGAAATAAGGTAAAGCCAAGTGCAGACAGGCAAAAAGAAAGGTATAGTTTTATTTCTTTAATAGTGCACTTTGTCCAATTTTAGTTTTTAGATGTAGTGATGCATGAATGAAATAGGTTTTGTGATGAAAGTAGTATAGAGTCCATTAGGGGACATGGGACCTAAGGTCAGCTCTAATAATTACAAGATGGCTTAGTAGTTTAGCGATTCCCCATCGGCTAAAGGTCTTGAAACACCTAATCACAAGAACCAAGAAGGCTCGAGTGGGTCAAACGATTATATGTACCTCATAATTCCAACTGAAAGGATCAGCTGGGGAACCCTAGAGTTGGATGATTTCACTATTGGCGAAGTGGTCCTAATGAAGGAAGCTCACTCGATGCTACTCTCTACTGGATTTTCCTAATATATAGGTGCATAGAAAGTTATGCATGAAAACTTACTTTTGCATGATTTTGAGCAAAAATTTTGTTATTTATAAAATAACACTCTTAATTTTTTGTCATTTTACCAAACGTCCCTAGTGGAGTCGCTAGCTGTGAGGCCTCGTCCGAATAGCCAGCGGGATTTCCCTGAGTAAGTGAGCCTGCCGACCTCTATCAAGATCTAGAGGAAACCTTTCGAATTGCACTTTCAAGGTGTCGTTGATTATTGATCGGGTTCCCATATTTGTGTATCCACATGTGTCCGTTGGAGTGCACGTCATGTGTGAAGTGGTTAGAGTTGCCACTTAACCTTTTAGAAAATTTAGTTTTATTCTAAGGTGATTAAGAAACCTTTTGATTTTAACTCCATTTAAGAAAAGATTATGTTTTCTACCCAATTGGAAAAGCTAATCATTTTTGGAACCAAAGGAGGTTCGGAGGTTCATTATTTGAAAAACATTTTAATAAAAATAGTTTAGTACCATTTTAATTAAAATAAGATTTTGGCTAGAAAAAATCATGCAAGTTCAGTTTAAAATAATGATTTTCATGTATGCATGAGCATTTATATCATATGAATGCATGAGCATGCCATATTATACAAATGACATCCATAAAGTGATAAACATAAGTGATTTTGCCAGGGCTCCTTTCTCTAGCCCATTTCAGGTTCTAGAGAAGGCACAACACCCTAAAGAAAGATGTAAAAATTATTAAAATGAAAACTTATAAATAGGGGATCTCCCTTCTAGTCTTATGATCTAGGAGAAGCACACATTCCCTAAAACCACACATCATATGAACATACAAATAATTACATAATAGAAAAGTATAACATAATGATATTCGAATAGATTGAACAAAATATGAACAAAAAATAAAATAAAAAATAAATAATGAAAATAAAAGAAAAGTGATTTTTGGAATTGAAGCCATGGAAGGCTTGCACATGTATCCCTTTAAATGTGAATCAAATCCCACGCCATTCTCCCTTCTCGTGAAGGGTCAGGGTTGTTTTGGTAATAAGAGGGATGGTTGTTGGTTCAGTTACTAATTGATTTTAGATTGACAAAAACAATTATCCCAACAAGCTATTAACCAATTCTAAGTTTGATTAATGTAAAATTGCATTTTGATTGAGTGTTTCGCCTAAACAAATTTTAGGGCTTCTGTGTTTTAATTATGAAAAGATATTCATAAAATAGCAATTGTTTTGAAAATATGCCTTAGGTCTGAATTAAAGGGCTTAAAATAGTATTTGATTAAAGATAAAATAATACTTAATTGTATTTACCTTTTTGTGAAGTTTCAGAATTGGAGGCTCTGATGGTTTGTTGAAGCCATAATAGGTATCCGTTGTGTTCAAAGAGTGTGGATTGATTGTTTAGACTGATTGGATTGGATTCTGATCAGACGGGTTAATCTTCTATATTGTTAGTAACTGTATCGTCTGAAGTGTCTGTCATTTGAGAATTGCCTTCTAGAGGCTTGGATTGATGTGAAATTATGTAATATGATGTTTGGTGAGTGTTTGAGAGAGTATTATGTAATCTGGAAAAATTTTGTAAAAAGGTATGAACCCTGGCTCTATTATAGAGGGTTGAATTTATAGGAAATCATGTCAAAAAATCCTAAAAACTAAAAGGCATGTGCGTCACTTGCTCCACGCATGCGTGTGGGACTTCACACATCTGTGAAGGGCTTGACGCATGCATTGGGGCCTTCACGGATATGTGAAGTCGTTTGCACATGTGTCTTATCCTTTCATAGATGAGTTTGTCATTTTGGGCTTGCTTTTCTGGGTCACTGGACAAATCAATCCAATTCAGTTTTTTAGACTTTCTAGGTCCGTTTAAAGTCTGATTTGAGCTCGGTAAGATCCAGTAGGATCGTATTGATGGGCCATATGAAATGGTGTAAAATTGATTTTTTCCTTCAAAAGTATGCAAAATTTCCCAAGTAAACCTTGTAATTTAAAATTTTTGTCTCGGGCACTGCCCCTTGACCCCGTTAGGTTTCCAAACCTTTGAGAGTCAAGAAAAAACTAGAAATTATAGAGATACAAAATTACGGGTTCACACAAATATTTTTTGAGAGTCCAAAGGGTGGACTTTGATCATCTCTCGGAGAATGTATATCTCTGACTTTTGTGTTTGAACAAATTCTATTTTTTAGACAACCTCTGATTTCTGTCTGTTTTTTATGTAGGTTCCTGGCTTAATCTATGGTCACAGTGTGGATAACTTCCCAAGGATCACGTTTAGCTTGAGCACCACTCTCTCTATGATGAGCTTGATGTAGAATTTGATGGAGCGGAGGGTTGTTAGGCAATGGGATGCGCTAATGGAGCTCGAGGAGGAAGGGGTAGAGCCTGAATCTGAGGACGATCCATGATGCTCTTATGCATGAGTATCATGATTTTAGGTTGTATTTGGGCCCCAGTTCATGGGCTTTTGTTGTAAAAACAAAGTTTGTTTTATGTTTTTAAATTTGAACTTGTTTTGAATTTATTAAAAAAATTTGAAATTTTGTTTATTTCCATGATTTTCTGATTTTCATAATGATTTTAAGATTGGAAAATTCTTCAGATTAAAAATCGAATGAAAAATGGAATCAGATCGAATCAAAATTGATCATTTTAGGGGAGCGGGATAAATCACAGTGCGCCACGTGGTATGCATTGAGTGGCTTACACACATGCATAAGCCCTTACGCATACATAAATGGCCTTACACATGCATAAATGCCTAAACGCATGCGTAAAGGCCAAAATGCATGCATTTTGACTTAAACAAGTGCATTTTTCCATATTTTACGTGTCCTACCTTTCGAACTTGGTTTTCTGGCTCATTTTACATGCCATTATAAATACCCATACGAAAATGAATTTTGACTAAAAAAATCACTAGAAACAAATTATTTTTTAGAAAAACATTAGATTCTTTTCCTTTTTTCTGAACATGGAGCACTTTTTCAACCATGTGATGCATGGATGGTGTTAGAAGCTGAACAAAGTGCAAAGGATAAACCTTGGGAGATACAGTGTGTCTGCTTTACTAACTCTTAGGGAAAATTGATTAGGACTTTCTTAATTCCTATATACAATTTTAGGATCCTGTTGATCATATGTATCAATTTGGGGCTGGTAAGGATGAGATGTGTTTGTCTTTTAAGGGAATTTCTTTTCTATTTAGTACGAATCTCGAGGTCATTCCGGCTGTTCCAATTAAGTGGGTAGGCTATTTTAACTTGCTCAAGAGCCTTTTGGATTTGAGCACAGAGGTTGCTTCAGGTTTAATGAAGGATGATTTGGTTAACCTGCCTACATTGGCCTTTAAGTTTTGTGAGGAATCAAAGGATGACTTTGTTTGGATAGCCACAAAGGAGATTAAAGGCCTATGCCTTTGTACTGACTGCAGGCTATATATTTGTGGGCCCATTTAGCTTTGGGGATGTGAAGATAGCTGAGTTGATACTCCAAATGGGTGAAGGTAAGTCCATTATGGCTATGATTTTAGCTGAAACACTACTGAGCCTTGATCACTATTACAACTCTAGAGAATCCTAGACTATCAGTCCACTTTTACTTCAAGTACTAAGACTCTTTTCTTGCTTATCAGTTTTATCAAGCTTAAGGCTTCTCTAATTGATGACTTTGCCTTTTAGATTTTCTAAAGGATCATCTTAGGATCGTTCATGCACTTGACAGACCTGAATATTCTGCTGCTTGGTATCGCACTAGGAGGGTTGCCATTCACTTTGGCTTTGAGAATGAGTGGATTAGCTGGCTTTTGGACTAGGGTCCATCAGATCTACTATGGAAACCTAATTGGTACACCATCAAGTGGTTCATTTCGAGGAGCTAAGGTTTTAAGCATGTGTATCTGCTCATATTTCAATATATGACCTAGTATCAGGCCACAAGAGTCATTCGCCAGATGGGACATGATCAAGATGTGCCACCAGATGGCCCTTTGTTTGAGGCAACCACAGTGAATGATAAAGTGGCTAGAGTTGTCCTCTTTCTTTGGATCAGAGACTATACACGGGCCATGGTGATTCCTACTAAAGATTATGGAAAGATTGTTGAGTATCTTGTTTGGTGGATTAAAGCTTGTTGGCCAAAGGAGAAGGCCAAGTGAGTTGCTATTTTGACTGAGATCGAGGGGTTGAGTCTAAGTCTAGACTTTAGAAAAAATAATACTTTTGCTTGAGTTTTTGTTTTTTTTACTTTTCTATTTCAATGTCTTGTTTTGGGTGTTACAAAAGATTAATAAGACCTCAATAAACATTTTTATTTTTATTAAGATCTAATTTTTGCCTAAGCCACCCTTTTTGGGTTTTCAACTTAGTGAGCTACCTTAATTATTGCCTAGACTACATTTTCGATTTTCATTCTAACAGGTTGTATCCTTAATTTTGCCTAAGCTGCTAGTTTAGGTTTTTAACTTAGCGTGTTTCATTCTTTTTTTAATTTTTTTATTTACTCTTTTTAATTCTTGCATGCAATGTTAAATAACATAAATGTGAATGAGAATGAAACATTTATTTTTATTAAATGATTTGGACTGTAACTGTAAAGGTTGCCTATGTATCTCTTTACAAAAGATAATTTGAAAATTGAATACATGTTAATTTTGGAGAATCAGGTCCACGTAGTTCTTGTTTGGTAATGTGATGCCTGAATGCATGCTCATACAATAAGAACACTATATGTAATACTTTTTGAGTTGGTTGGATGATTGAACACATTACTGTCGATGTCCATCAGGATGACGCCTCTGCCTTACATGATCTTCTTGATGATGTATGGTTTTCTCTAAGGAGGTCTGAATTTCCCTCAAGGGTTTTGTACAACTTGTCTGATCTCTTTAAGGTCTAAGTCTCCCTCTTAAAGATTATAACTCTAAACCCATTTTTTGAAATGTTTGGCAAGTCTAATTTGGTAATTCTGTATGTGGTGGAGTGTTTCCATCCTCTTTTCATCAATAGCATTAAGTTGGTCATAGTAGGCCTATTGGCAGTCGAGTTCAGAGATATGAGTTTCTTGACAAACTTTGGCTATCTGAATTTTTAGTTTTATGGGGAGGACTACTTCTATTCCATAAACTAGTGAATATGGTATAGCTCTAGTAGCTGACTTGTATGTAGTTCTATACACAATGAGGGCACTTGGCAGATGTAAGTGCCAACCTTTATGATTACTTATCATCTTTTGAACCATGTTTTTTAGTGCTTTATTGGCAGCTTCAACTGCACCATTTGTCTAAGGCCTATCTGGGGAAGACCTGTGATGTTTAATCTTTTCTTTCTTTAGGAGAGTGACTACCTCTTTCTAGAAGTGGGGGCCATTGTCGGAGATGATCTCCTGTGGAACACCATACCTCGAGATGATGTTGGTTTAGATGAACTAAGCTACTTTCTTAGAATCCAGTATTTGATAGAGTGTAGCCTCAACCTATTTGGTGAAATAATCTATGGCCACTAAAATGTATTTATGGCCAGCAGATGACTTTGATGAGATCTTGCCAATGACATCAATCCCCCAAATAGTGAAGGGGCAAGGTGTAAAGATAGGATTAAGAGGTGAAGAGGGAAACTTCTAGAGCTTATCACACTCTTGACATTTCGAGCACCTTCGGGCATAGTGTGCACAGTCCCCATTCATGGTTAGCCAGTAGTAACCTTACTTTATTATCTTCCGAGACAATGCCCAACCAATCATGTAGGTACCATCTATTCCACAATGGATCTCTTCCATGATCTTATTGACCTCTTCATCTGAGATGCATCTGAGATGAATGTTGTTCATTATTTTCTTATAAAGAATGTCACCTCTAGGGATGTATCCACTAGCTAGTTGTCTGATGGTTCTCCTTTCTGATTTGGAAGCACTTTTAGGATATTCACCTTTAGTGAGTAGATGTAGATGTTCTAGTACCATGGTTTCTCCTCAACTTGCATGTTTATACAATTAGCCTAAAAATTCGATTGATGCTTGATACTTATCGAAATAGGATGAATAATGAATCTATTATGTATTTCTATCATAGATGCAAGAGTGGCCAATGCGTCAACGAATCTATTCTGAGTTCTTAGAAGATAGTGAAATGAAAATTTATCGAAGGTGTTTGCCAACTCCATGAGGAACTTATGGTAAGGAACCAGTCGCTCCTCTTTGATTTTCCACTTTTTTAAGGCTTGTGAGATAATGAGGTTGGAGTCACCGTAGACCTCTTAGATTGTGATGCCAATAGGGAGAGCTTATTCTAACCCAGACACACATGCTTTGTATTCATCTTCCTTGTTGGTTACCTCAAAATCCAATTTGATTGCATGAGGTAAGCTTTCACAGGTAGGTGTAAGGAACACCAAATTGGCACCATATCCTTTATGGTTGGTAGCTCCATTAAAGTATGGTTTCCATGTTTCAATTTGAATGAAAAAATGTCTTTATCAGGAAACTCAAGTTCTTCCCAATAATCATCGGTTGGGGCAACATCCTATTAATAAGCAATGACACTACCCTTGATGGACTTTCTCTAAATGTACTTAAGGTCATAGGCTGCTAGGATTGCCATCCATCTATCCATTTTTCTATCTAAGATAGGCTTTTCTATGAGATGCTTGAGTGAACTCTAATTCGTGAGGACACGTGTGATGTATTCCCCTAGATAATGTCTCAATTTGTGATAGACCTATACCAAAGCTAGGCAGAGCTTTTCAATGTATTTGTACTTGAGTTTGTGTGTCAGCATTCTCTTACTCATGTAGTAGATGCCATTTTATTTATATGAATTTGGAGCTTTCTGAGCCAGCATTGCTCTCATGGCTTCTACAGTAATAGTTAAGTAAAGCAGTAAAGGTTGACCAAACCTAAAAGGCTATACAATTGGCAAACTCATAAGATACTTCTTGATCCATTTGAAGGCTTTTTAACACTCTTCAGTCCATTACTTAGAGGAATTCTTTTTTAGTAAGTCAAATATTGAGTTATAGGTATTGGCTAGTTGGTGAATGAACTGGCTGATGTATTGAAGGCAGCCGAGAAATCGTTGTATCTCCTTTTTAGTTTTAGGAGGTGGCATGTCAAGAATGGCTTTAAACTTGGTTGGATAAACTTTTATGCCCCTTCTTGCTAACCATGTAACCGAGGAAGACCCCATATAAGGCTCTAAATATGCATTTTTTTGGATTCAAATTAAGATTATACTATCTAAGTTTATGGAAGAACTTCTCTAATTCTTACAAATGTAATTCAGGGTTAGCACCTTTAATAACCATGTCATCGATATATACTTCCACTTCTTTTTTGCATTAAGTCATGGAAAATATTAGTAGTCATTCTCTAATAGGTGGCTTAATATTCTTTAATCCAAATGGAATTACTCTATAGCAGTAGCTATCCCATTCTGTGATAAAAGCTATTTTTTCCATATGTGGTGGGTGGACTACGATCTGATTGTACCCTGCAGCCAGATCAGCTAAGGAAACTATCTATGAAATAACTAGTGCGTCGAATAAAAGGTCTATGTGGGGTAGTGGAAAATCATCTTTAAGGCATACCTTGCTCAAGTCTCGATAATCCACACACATTCTGACTTTGCCATCCTTCTTTAATAATGGAACGATGTTAGTAAACTAGGATGGGTACTTGATCAGTTTAATGAATCTCTGGGAGAGTTACTTGGAGACCTCTTCCTTGATTGGAATATACCAAACCGACTTCATACGTCCGAGCTTTTGCTTGACAGGCTTGCAGTATGGGTAGGTTGGAATCATATGGATGGCAATGCTTAGATCTGGTATAGTCACATCACTAGGCTTCTAGGCAAAGCAATCTTTGAATATTCTGATTGCAAATTTGATGTCCTGTTTATTTGAGCATGCATATGTAATGTTTGTGTTTTTAGGCATGTCATGAGGAACAGTATTTATGGGCTCTTTAAATGCATCTTTTATTTCATTCATTGTTTTATTTTCTTTTTCTTTTTATTTGAGGTTGGATTCATCAATTGAAACATCCAAAGAAAGTAGGGAGACAGACTCGTAATAAGAAAACTTGGATGTCTTATTAATTGCAATAAGAGAGAGGTCCACAGTTATGTCATACTCATAGTTAAAACCTGCTGGACCATTTGCATCATCATCAAACTCATAAGAAGAGGACTAAAACTAGTACTTGACTCAGACTCGGATTCAGAACTAGACTGAGACTCAGGCTCTAATTCAAGTTCGACAGTTTTAAAAGGACTTTTGTCAAAATACTAGGTCTTTAGTTTTGTATTAGCAAGCTTGATCATAGTGGAGAGGTTAGATTTCTCCTCGTCAATAAGAACATATATATCGCCAAAGAGGCTTACTTCCATGTTCTCCTCATAATCATGGTCCAAGTAGTAAATGGGTTGGCAATCTTTGGTGGTCAATTTCTGAAATAGGTTTAGTTGTTCATTAATGAACAAGAACATCAACAAACCTAGGTTCCATCTTTTTATGTCTTTTTTCCAGACAACATTGGGTAAGGGAAAATAACATGAAAAGTATTCTGGAAAAAAAGGTGTAAAAATTTGGAACTCAGGTATGTTTTAAAAGGTTGAATTTATAGGGAATCGGGCCAGAAACCCTAAAAAATGAGTGGCGTGTACGTAACACGCTCTACACATGCGTGTGGGCATTTAAGCATGTGTAAAGGGCCTTATGCTTGTATAAATGTGTCTAACATGGGTAATGTCATTTACGCATGCATTCTGTCAGTTACGCATGCATTTTGTCATTTTGGGCTTGGGTTTTTTTGGGCCTAATTTGATCTGATCAAATTTAGTTTTTTGGGTTTTTTGGGTTCATTT
>CAOJBK011067109.1:0-10794 GCA_948294925.1 Codiaeum variegatum | reverse complement strand
ACTATAGACTTACCATAATCAAATAAGTCCAAAATTGTAGAAAGTTTTGTTGCATAACGTAGAACCTATTGTAATGTTGTGTTTGATGTACATAATGATTCTTATTTTGTTTCCTAATCTTGCTTCATTCTAGGTTAAGTTGTGCTTCATATGTTATTTTGTCTTATATGCCTAACTTTGGTATTGCATCTCATGATCCTACTTTTGTTTGTACTATTTGTCCATTAGACAAACAAACTAGCTTACCCTTTTTAATTAGAGAAATGTATCATCCATTCTAATTAATACATATTGATTTGGGGACCTTATAGTGTATAGTCTATTACACACTTTAGATATTTCCATACTGTGATGGATAGCTTTACTAGGTTTACTTGGACCTTTATGCTAAAAAATAAAAGTAAAATACCTCATTAAGTCAAAACCTTCAACAATCTTATAGAAACTTAGTTTTTCTATTCCTATTTAATGCATCAGAATAGATAATGGTAGTGAGTTTTTCAACCATCAATTGTCTCAATTTTTTCATGAAAAGGGCATTGTTTATTAAAGGACTTATCCATATACTCCCAAACAAAAATGTAAACTGGAGAGAAAACCTAGGTATTTGCTAGAAGTAGCTAGACCTTTGCTTTTTTTTATTATAGCCTGCCTATTTATTTCTAAAGTGAAGTTATCATCAATGTTACACATTTTATTAATCTTTTACCATCAATTGTTATACATTGAAAATATCCATATGAGTTGCTTTTTAGAGCACAATTTGCCTATCATTCTTTGAGAAACTTTGGTTGTCTTTGTTGCATACGAGGCCATGAATAAAGAGTTACATGCATCAATACCTAATCATACTCGGGGTGACTAACTTGTCTGTAAGTAAGACTCCCATATGTTCTAAATGGGTTTATAAAATTAAGTATAATCCATATGGTTCTTTTGAAATGTTTAAGGCTAAGTTTATGGCCAAAGGTTCTAATAAGAAGGAGGGAGTAGATTATACAAATCATTCTCACCAGTAGCTAAAATATTCACCATTAGGTTACTTTTAGTTGTTGCACTACCCAAACATTAGTCCATTCATCATTTAGATGTGAACAAAGCTCCTTTTTATGGTCATATCCATGAAAAGGTATATATGCTCCATCCAAAATGGATATTCTACTTCCCCTTATAAAGTTTGTAAGCTTATTATGACTCTATATGGACTCAAAGAAGCTCCAAGGTGGTGGAATAAAGCTTTTAATGAGAAACTATAGTAGACTGGATTTTCAAAATCGTCTTTGAACATTGCTTGTCTACTAAAACACATGGTTCTCCTTTTTTTTTGCCTAGGTAATTGATAGTGGTCTTGGTTCCCCTAGTGAGAACAATAGTTTCCTGGTTGCTTGGAAGTGGACTTTCACATAAAGAAATGATAAGAAGGTTGGACGTTGTGTCTAGCAATAACCTTTTGACATCCAAGTGAGTACAGTGAGAAAGAAGTGTAGTGAGAGAATGTAGAGTGAGAAGAGTTGAGTAAGATTACCTTGTACAATGAGAGGAACTCCTTATTTATAAATTGAATGGGTCCTTGAAAAAAGGAATAGGTATTACTAAGAAATTAGCTCCTGAAGTTCTGTGATGGGACTGTGATGTGACATCTCCTTCCTTTTATGAGACATGTGCCCATATGAGAGAAGAATGGGCCCCACATGGTAGTTGACCACCCTTTAGGGTAAAGAGTCCTTGGAGAGGATTTGAGATGACCCTTCGAGGATGAGTCTTCATGAGCTTAACTTTGGGGATAGAAGTGGAGACCCCTCGAGAATACTTTAGTCAGACTTGGACTAATCACATTGGTTTAATCTAAGACCAATATCAGTATTATATGTCGATAATGTACTTATTATAGGCAAACATATTAAGGATATTAAACATTTTTTTACATGAGTCCTTTACCATTAAGGACTTAGGACATGCTACTTATTTTTGGGAAAAGTATGAAAAATGGTCTTATGGTCTAACAAATTCACAATTTAGGGTCTGTGAAATTTTTTGTGACTATTTAGGGTTTGTGTTTCATTATGTTAGCAAAATAAGGTGCATGCCTTAGATGCTATTAGGTTCATCCAACGTGGCACTAACATGGATACACGTGGAGAGCGAAAATTATTACCACGTCGAACAAAAAAATAGCATATTGGGAATGGGCCCTATACCAGAATGAAAAACATACCCTAAATTATCACAAAAAATTCCATAGACCCTAAATTAAAAATGTGTTAAATCATAAGGTCATTTTTTTATACTTTACCCCTTATTTTTTATAGTTAGAGATTCATGCGACTACACAAGACCTTTCTATTACTCAACCAAAATACATTATGGATCTATTTCAAGAATGTGGTTTAACTAAGGCCAAACCCTCATTAACTCCTCTTTCTATTGGTTTGGATCTCACACAAAGTTCTATTCCTTATAAAGATCCTAAACAATTAAGAAATTAGTGGGCAACTACTTCACTTAAATGTTACTAGACCTGACATAAGTGATGCCACTCAACAAGGTTGTTAATATATGGCTTCTCCTGCTACGCTTCACTGGGATGTTATTATTCACCTAGTTAAATATTTAAGGGATCTTTATCTATTACTTAGTTTTATTCTGTAGACTCCTCATTGTCACCCTCAACCTATGTAGATGTTAACTAGGAATCATGTAAGCTCATTAAAAGGTCTTTAACAAGTTTTTCTATTTTCTTAGGCAAATCACTTAATTCTTGGAAGACGAATAAGAAAGCTACTGTTTTGAGAAATTCAGCGGAGGGCAAATATAGAATCCTTATCTTTACAATGTGTGAGATTCAATATGTTTTTTTTATTACTGTTAGATTTTTATATTCAAGTTCCTCTGCATATTCCTTTACATTGTGATGACAAGTCAACAATTTACATTACTAGGAATCCAGCCTCTTATGAGAGAACCAAACACTTAAGATTGACTGCCACTTGGTCAGCCAGAAATACAACCAAGGTCTCATCTTTACTATGCATGTACAGTCCAAATAATAACTAGTAGATTTATTCCCAAAGCATCACCTGTTAAACTGTTTCTTTTCTTGTTGTCCAAGATGGTCCGCCCCTCTCTTAGGCACCATCTTGAGCGGGAGGATGTAAGTTGTATATTTGTTTAGCTTATCAATGTAGTTAGTTAGATAGCTAATAGAATTAGTTAGATATTTAGGAGGCTCACGTGTTAGTTAAATGATGAGCTATCATCTTATATTTTTCTTATATATACTCTGTTTTTTGGAATCAATTTTTTTTCGGGAAAAATTTGTTTATGTGAGTCCCTCTAAATGTAGGGCTCACCAAATAAAAAAAAAGTGAATATTTAAATGGTGAAGAACTTATCTACTTAGCATTTTATATTGCTTGATGGAGAAGTTATTTGCATGGCCACTTGTAGGCCATATGAATACTTAGTGAATGGATGAGTTACATGGCCTTTTATTAGCCATATGATTACTTAGTTGAGATGCCATTTAGGTGGACTTGTGGTGGCCACATGATGACCAAATCTTTGCCTATAAATAGGCATGAGAAGGAGACCAAAGCTAATGCGAGCCATATGAGATCATTTGAAGAGTTATTTGAGAGTAAAAGAGAGTTGATTATTTTGGAAAGTTTCCAAAAGAAGTGAGTGACAAAAATAGTGAAGAAAATTGAGTTTTTGAGTGCCATTATTTTTGTTTTATCTCAAATTGTTGTAATGCCTCAAGAAATTGTCTAGAGAAGTCTCTCTCTTTGTACCCATTATTTTTATTAGTGGAAGAATAATATTCGAAGTTTTTCATATGGACATAACCCAAATAAAAGGATGAACCACGTTAAATCTGCTATGTTATTATCCTTTGTTCATTGATAGATATTTTCTAGTGTAGTCGTTATGTTATATTGTACCATTAATTGTTTATGTAAAATTCTGTCTAAGGAAAGACTTGGTACTTAAGTGCATCTATTGTGAAGCCACCTCTCTTTCCTGGAAATTTTCGTGGAACATATTTTTAATACAATATTTCATACATTGTACACTTGAATAATAGCAAGATAACTTATGTGTTTTTAATACCCGTTTCTAACAAGTGGTATTAGAGCCATTGGTTGTTAGTCAATAATGGAAGAAAAAGACATTCAGATGATCAGTTTAAATGACACATACTACCATATATGGAGAAGCAAGATGAAGTATCTCATGTTTATGAAAAAATTGCATTTGTTGGTGTTTAGTATAGTTAAGCCCCATGATAAGACTAATGAAGAATGGGAATTTAACCACGAGCAGGTATGTGGTTTCATCCGACAAGATGTTAAAGATAATGTGTACAACCACATCTATAGTGAGACTCATGCATGAACACAATGCAACAAGCCTGAACAACTTTATACGCCAAAACTCGAAACAACAAATTATTTTACTTGACAAGATTGTCACAATTAAAGTATAAAGAGGGGACTTCCATACTAGATCATTTAAATGAGATACAAGGGATAATAAATCAATTATCTAGGATGGGCATAAATCTCGATGATGAAATATTTGCTCTGCTATTGTTAGGTTCTCTGCCTGAGTCATGGGATACTCCGAAGATATTTATTACCAACACTGCACCTAAAGGTGTAGTCAATATGGAGTTAGTTAAAAGCAGTATTTTGAATGAAGAAATAAGAAGGAGATCACAAAGCTCATCTCCTTTGTCACACCCAGATGTTTTGGTTACAGAGTCTCGAGGGAGGAGCCAATTTAGAGAATGGAAGCCTAGAGGAAAGAGTAGAGGAAAGTAAAAAAAAATATGCCAATGTTGAATGCCATCACTGTAAGAATAAGGGCCACATCAAAAGAATCTACCAAAAGTTCAAGAAGTAATAAGAAAAGAACAAAGGTAAAGGAGTGAAGAAAGAAGATAGCAGTGACGATGAATAAGCACATGCGACTATTGAGGAATTTCATGTTGTATCATATGGCGATAAAGTAAATAATGCAGCTTGCGAGTATAGCTGGGTTGGAGATATTGGTGCCACCATTGATGCCACACCACATAAAGAATTCTTCTCATCATATATAACCAGAGTTAAAATGGTAAATAGTGGTTTGGTAAACATCATCAGAAAGGGTGATATTTATTTGGAGATAGAGGAATGGTACAAGACTACTTCTAAAGGATGTAGGCATGTTCCAAAAATATGCCTAAACTTAATCTCTGTTGGTACCCTTAATGATGAAGGCCTTTGCAACACCTTTAAAGGTAGCAAATGGAATCTCACTAAAGGATCACTGGTGGTTTCAAAAGGAAAGAAGTGCTCAAAGTTGTATATGATGCAAGCAAGACTCTCCAATATTGTTGTGAATGCAATGGAGAAAGACTATACAACTGAATTGTGGTGCAAGAGACTTAGTCATATGAGCAAGAAAGGTATGACTAAGTTAATGAAGAGGAATGCACTATCTGGAATTTAATATGTGCATCTATATAAGTGTGTTGATTATGTACTAGGAAAGCAGAATAGAGTTAGTTTTAAGAGTTTCACTCCTTCCAAGTTGAAGAATGTACTAGATCTGGTGCATTCAGATTTGTGTGGGCTAATGCCAAAGTCACTTGGTGTGCTCAATAATTTGTGACTTTCATTGATGATCACTCCAGAAAGATGTGGGTGTATACCTTAAAGATAAAAGATCAAGTATTAAATGTCTTTAAAGAATTCCATGCCTCAGTTGAGAGACAGACTGGGAAGAAGCTGAAGTGCATCCGGACAGACAATAGTGGATAATACATTGGACCATTTGATGCTTATTACAAGGAGAATGGCATTATCCATCAAACAAAACCTCCAAAAACATCATAATTGAATAGTCTAGTTGAAAGGATGAATAGAAATTTGATGGAGAGAGTCCAATGTTTACATTGCCAAAGACATTTTGGGGTGAAGCTTTACTCACAGCTACGCATCTGTTGAATCTTTCACCATATATTCCTTTGAAGCTAGATGTTATAGAAAGAGTATGGTCAGGAAAAATTATTTCTTATGATCATCTGCAGGTGTTTGGTTATAAGGCTTATGTGTATATTCCTAAAGAGGAAAGGTCCAAGCTTGATGCGAACACACAACAATGCATCTTTATTGGCTATGGTCAAGATAAATTTGGCTATAGATTTTATGATCCTATTGAAATGAAACTTATAAGAAGATGTGATGATGTATTTATTGAAAATGAAAACATTGAAGATATTACAAAAGTGAGGAAGGAATTTCCTAATTCTAGTAGTGACTTAATAGATCTGGAATTAATCCCTTCAACATTAGTGCTAAGACAGGTTAGAGATGAAGATAAAATTTATCATCCTAGTTAAGGTGATACACCCATTGAAGTTCAAGATGATGGTGTTCATCATCCAATAGTAACCTCAGAAGCCTCCCCAATTTCTCTAAGGAGAAGTGAGAGAATTAGACAACCTTCTACAAGGTATTTAGCAAATGAGGGTGTGTTACTCACTGATGGGGTAGAACCTGAGAGGTTTGAAAAAGCAACGTTTGATGAGTACAAGAAGAACGGGATGGAAGCCATGCAAGATGAAATGAAATCCTTATATGCGAATAAGACCTTTGAACTGGTGAAGCTTCCAAAAGGTAAAAGAGCCTTGAAAAGCAAATGGGTATTCAGAATCAAGCATGAAGAACACAACTCCAATCCATGATACAAAGTAAGACTAGTTGTTAGAGGATTTAACCAAAGAAAAGGAATTAACTTTGATGAGATTTTTTCACCAGTTGTAAAGATGATATGCATTCGTACATTATTGGGGTTAACATCAAGTCTTGACCTAGAGGCTGAGCAAATGGATGTAAAAATTACCTTCCTACATGAAGACTTGGAAGAAGAGATATACATGAAGCAACCAAAAAAAAAAAAGGAAAATAACACTATATTTGGAGATTGAAGAAAAGCCTCTACAGCTTAAAACAAGCACCAAGATAATGGTACAAAAAGTTTGAGTCTGTTATGTGAGAGCAAAGGTACAAAAAGACTACATCGAACCATTGTGTTTTTGTGCAAAAATTCTCTAATGATGATTTCATCATTCTTTTGCTCTCTGTGGATGACATAGTAATTATTATCCATAATGTTCCTTGAATTAACAGCTTGAAAAAGTAGTTAAGCAAGTCTTTTGCTATGAAAGACTTGGACTCAGTAAAGCAAATTATTGGTATGAAGATTACTAGAGATAGAAGTGCCAAGAAGTTATGGTTGTCATAAGAGAAGTACATTAAGAAAGTACTAAAGAGATTCAATATGGACAAAGCTAAAGTAGTTAGTTATCCTCTTGCTAATCACTTTAAGCTAAGCTTATAAGCAGAGCCCTTCCACATATAAAGATAAGGAAGATATGAACAAGGTTCCATTTTCTTCTGCAATTGGAAGTTTAATGTATTTCATGGTATGCACACGGTCAGATATTGCTCATGAAATTGGTATAGTAAGTAGATTTCTTTCAAATCTTGGAAAGGAACATTGGCCTACAGTAAAATGAATTCTTAAGTATCTTCGAGGCACTACCAAAATATGATTATATTTTGGAGATACTAAGCTGGTGTTGACCGAATAAACAGATGTAGATATGGCTGGTAATGTAGACTCTAGAAAGTCTACTTCAGGTTACCTGATTACTTTTGTAGGGGAGTTGTGTCATAGTAGTCGAAGTTACAGAAATATATTGCACTTTCACTATTGAAGTAGAATTTATTGCAGCAACAGAAGCTTGTAAGGAGTTGCTATGGATGAAAAAGTTCTTAAGTGAGCTTAAATTGCAACAAGACAGATATTAGTTATTATGTATAGTTAGAGTGCTATACATCTTGGGAAGAATGCCTCATTCCATTCAATATCAAAGCATATTGATGTAAGATATCACTATATTAGAGATGTGTTGGAGAAAAAGCTATTATAGCTTGAGAAGATCCATACAAAAGAAAATGGATCAGACATGTTAATCAAAACTTTGCCCAATGAAAAGTTCGAGTTCAATCGTTCAGCTGCAAGAATGGTAGAGACCTTCATGAAGTTAGGAGAAGGAGATTTGTTGGTGTGAGTCCCTCTACATGTAGGGCTCACCAAATACAAAAAAAAAAATGTGAATATTTAAGTGGTTGGGAACTCATCTACTTGGCATTTTATAATCCACATAATTGCATAGTGGATAAGCTATTTACATGGCCATTTGTAGGCCATATCCATTTGTAAACCATATGAATACTTGGTGAAGGGATGAGTTACGTGGCCTTTTATTGGCTATATGATTACTTGGTTGAGAATCCATTTAGGTGGCCATATGATGATCAAATCTTTGCCTATAAATAGGCATGAGTTGGAGACCAAAGCCAATGTAGGCCAAAGGAGTTACTTTGAAGAGAATTGAAAGTAAGAGAGAATTGAGTGTTTTGAAAAGTATCCAAAAGAAGAGAGTGATGAAAATAGTGAAGAAAATTGAGTTTTCGAATGCCACTATTTTTGTTTTATCTCAAATTGTTATAATGCTTCTAGAAATTGTCTAGAGAAGTCTTAATTGAGTTTATTATTTTTATTAGTGGAAGAATAATATTCGAAGTTTTTCTCGTGGACATGGCCCAAATCAAAGGGTGAATCAATTTAAATTTGTTGTGTTATTATCCTTGCTCATTTGATAACTATTGTCAAGTTTAGTTGTTATGTTATATTATGCTATTAATTGTTCATGTAAAATTCTGACTAATGAAAAACTTTGTATTTAAGTACATTCATTGTGAAGCAACCTTTTTTTACTGTGAATTTTTATGAAACATATTTTTATTATAATATTTCATATTACTTGAATAATAACAAGATAATTTATGTGTTTTTAATAGCTATTGCCCAACAAATCCAACTTGTATAGATACAAATTGATGGAAAAACCCCTATCTAAGAACTAATAAATAAGATGGGTAAGACAAACCTTTAACCAAGCCCTACAAATACTTTGTTGGAAGCTATATTTAGTGCTGAGCTAATACTTATCTTTCAATACTGAATATATTTTATGTTGAGTAAATAAATTGACAGCACCAATAAAGCTTCTGTGAAACAGAACAAATTTGTTGAGTAAATAAATGGACAGCACATATAAAGCTTCTTCTGTGAAACAGAATTACTTGATTACTTGATCAAAACAAAGCAACAGGAAAGACCTATATATAGGTCTACATTGAAACAAACAAATCAAAATTTACGGATCACTTTGTTACTCACAAAGGCCCACTACAGATACTGACATATTATTAGCAACATTATTAGCAACAATACCCACTACGTAATTGACTAAATCAAACCCATAATTATAGGAAACTACTAACAATCCATGACAGCTTTTGAATCACATCTCAACAACTTCTGAGATTTTGAGGAATATGAGAATTCTGAAGTTTCAGGCTTGGGATATAAATTTTTGTCTGAGATTATGGAGCTTTGAAAGACGGAGGAAGGATGGTTGAAGAAAGCTCTTTATACTTCTGCATTTATCACTTTTGTGTTCTGGTGTTCTCCTTCTTTGGTCACTTTTTCTACTTCTGTGCTTATGAAGATCCCTCTTGACTCAGGAAAGATCTTATCAGCACTCGCAACTTTTGGAATGCTTCAAGATCCACTAATGAGTCTTCCTTCTGTAATTTCTATGATTGTTCAGACCAATGTTTCTCTTAGTAGAATGCCATCTTTCCTTCTCCATGACTTGCCTACTGATGTTGTACAGGAGTTTCCAAGGGATAGTTCTGATACAACAGTTGAGATAGCAGGTGGAAATTTCTCTTGGTACATGTCAGCTCCTGATCCAACATTAAAAGATATCAATTTGAAGGTACTCAGGAGAATGAGAGTTGCAGTGTGTGGTACTGTTGGTTGTAGCAAATCTAGCCTACTCTCCTGCATTTTAGGAGAGGTTCCTAAAATCTCAGGCTCGGTTAAGTTGTGCGGGACAAAGGCATATGTTGCTCAGTCACCTTGGATACAGAGTGGCACAATTGAAGAGAACCTATTATTTAGTAAAGAGATGGATAGAGAAAGGTATGAGAGCATATTGGAGGCATGTGCCTTGGGGAAGGACCTTGAAATCTTGCCATTCCGTGATCAGACTATTATAGGTGAGAGGGGTATCCATTTGAGTGGTGGACAGAAACAGAGGATCCAAATTGCAAGAGCTCTCTATCATGATGCTGATATTTATCTTTTTGATGATCCTTTTAGTGCTGTTGATGCACATACTGGATCTCATTTATTTAAGGTGAGTAGCTCAAGTTTCGTATCAAATTAAAATAGAGCTCATATTTGTTTTGTCATTTTGTGGCAGAGAGTTTTGCTTGGCCTTTTGAGTTCAAAAACTGTTATTTATGTTACTCATCAAGTCGAGTTCTTGCCTGCTGCTGATCTAATATTAGTGAGTAATTACATTTTCTTTCTTCATTTATCTTCCTACTTATACAGTTGGTATAGTTTGGTTCAACTTGTGTAACTTATGTTTAGGTCATGAAAGATGGAAGGATTACACAGGCTGGAAAGTATGGAGACATTCTCAACTCGGGGTCTGACTTTATGGAACTTGTAGGTGCACATAACATAGCTTTATCTGCACTTGTTTCCAAAGAGGAAGAACCAGATTCTAACATTGAAAGTATCAGCAATACTGAAGAGGATATCTTGAAAGAAGAAAATAATAAACCTGACGATATAGCTACTGAAGGAGTGCAGCTT
>CAOJBK011066762.1:0-11377 GCA_948294925.1 Codiaeum variegatum | reverse complement strand
TCTCATAGTGGTTTTTGGGGGTCCCCCCCCCCCCCCCCCCCGAAGGTCTTTTGCCAGTAAATCTAGACTTAGTGCCCTCCTTAAAGGGTCTTTGGCAGTCAAGCTAGGCTTCGTCGTGCCCTTCTTGGAGGGTCTTCGGTCAGTCTAGCTGGGCTTTGTCGCACCCCCCTTGGAGGGTCTTTTACTAGTCAAGTTGGGCTTTGCATCTTCTAGCTTCTTTGTCTGGTGGTCACACCATGCCCCTTTTGAAGGGTCTTTTACCAGTCAAGCTGGGTTTCCCCTCTTCTAGCTTTTTAGTCTGTCATTCCACCTATGCCCCCCTTGGAGGGTCTTTTGCCAGTTAAGCCGGGCTTAGAATTTTTCTACTTAAAAGTAATTAAGTTAGTAGAAAACATGTATCAATTATGAAAAGTACAGTTTTAGATGTTGTACATTTCATGTGTGGGGTACTTCTCTACCCTCTATGGTCTGTAGCTTATAAGTTGCTGGGCCAATAGCTTTTCCTACTTGGAATGGGCCTTCCTAGTTGGGTGTCAGCTTTCCCATGCCTTTGCGCTTTCATATGGCTTATAGGCTTCACATAACCAGGTCTTCTGCTTTGAACATTGTATTCTTAAGCCTTCAGTTGAAATAGCTTACGACCCTATTCTTATATGCCGCCACCTTGATGCACAACCTCTCTCTGAGCTCATCTAGGAGGTCTAGATCAGTTCTCCTCTATTCTTCATTTCTTTCTTCACCATAAAAGTACACTATGCCATTGGGCTTTCCTATGTCCACTGGAAGGACTACTTCAGTTCCAAATGTGAGGGCAAAAGGCGTCTCTCCTGTTGATTCTCTGGAAGTGGTTCAATAAGCCCATAGTACATGGCATAATTTCTCTCCCAAGTTTCTTCCACAATCTTCAAGCCTTTTCTTCATCCCTTGGACAATGGTTCGGTTGGTGACCTCAGTCTTCCCATTTGGCTAGGGATGGGAGACTGAGGATAAATGATGATTTATATTGAGTCCTTCACATAAGTCCCCCATCTTGGAATTGTCAATTTTCTTTCCATTGTCATTGATAATCTGATGTGGCACGCCGAACCTACAAATGATGTTTTTCCATAGGAATTTCATCACATTCTCTTCTGTGATTATTGCAAGGGCTTTAGCCTCTACCCATTTGGTGAAGTATTCTATTGCCACAAGAAGAAACTTCCTCTGACCAGTGGTTGTGGGGAGTGGTCCTATTATGTCCATCCCTCAGGTGGAAAATGGCCACGAGCCGTATATAGGCACCTGTTGAGTAACTAAAACTTTACACAAGTTGGCAAATTTCTTGCATACCTGGCACCTTCGGACTAAACTCATGGCATCTGCCTTCATGGTGGGCTAATAGTTTCCTTGCCTGATGGCTTTAGCTGCTAACATCTTTCCCCCTATGTGCATCCCACAGGCTCTTTCATGCATCTCCCTAAGGACATACTCTACTTCGCTGGGAGTAAGGCATCTGAGCCATGGAAGGGAGAAGGCTCGCTTATAGAGGACTCCATTATACAAAGAGAAATGCAAGCTCCTCCACTTGATCTTCTTTGTTAGCTTCGGGTTGTCTGGGAGTTTTCCTTTCTCCAAGTAGGCAATTATTGGATCCATCCAATAGGATTCAGGTTCCACTCATAAGACGGCCTCGGGAGTTTCTGTGGAAGGGCGAGCCAAGGCCCCCAAGAATACTCTGCGGGGGATGTCAATTGGATGAGCTGCAACAAGCTTGCTCAGACTATCTGCCCTAGTATTTATAACTCTTGGGACCTTTCTAAATTCGATCTCTACCCTTTTCTCCTTCATTTTCCTCAACTGTGAATATGTCTTCTCCAAGTACTTGACCATATCCAGATGTTGAGCTTTGTAAAGACCTTAGACATGACCCAATACTAGCTGTGAGTCACTACAGATGTGTAATGTTTCAACATGTAATAGCTCGGCCACAAAAAGGCCTCAAAGGAGAGCTTCGTACTCAGCAGTTTTGTTGGTTGTTGGGAAGTTTAGTTTTAAGGCGAATTCAATGAGGACTCCCTCTTCATTCTTTAGCACTACCTCCACTCCACTAGTTCCATCAACAAACAACTCCCATTTGACCTTCAGGTTCCGGGATTTAGGCTGCCCCTGAGGCTCACTATCTGGTATCTCCCTAGCTGGGAATGAACCCTCTGAGATGAAGTCTACCAAGGCTTATGCTTTGATGGCTCTTTTGGGAATATAGTCTGGGACATATCCTCCCAACTTTATGGCCCAACAAAGTAGTCTTCTAGAAAGCTCTGGGTTGTGCAACAATTTCTGTAAGGGCTTATCAGTAACCACTACCCCTTGATGCTCCTTCAAATAGATCTTGAACTTTCTACAGGATAGGACTAGAGCATACACCATCTTCTCGAGGGGGATATAGTTCAGTTCTGCCTCTTGCAACACCTTACTAAAATAATATACTGGCTTCTGGACGTTTCCTTCTTCCCTCACCAGTACCAAGCTAACTGCATGCTACGAGGCTGAGAGGTACAGTATGAGCTCTTCGCCTTTAATGGGTTTACTCAAGACCTACTCTGATGTGAGGAAGGCTTTCAGATTGTCCATGGCCTACTGACAGTCCTGTGTCCATTCAAAGGTGGCACTCTTTCTGAGCTTCTTGAAGAATGGGAGGTACTTCTCCCCAGACTTGGAGATAAACCTATTGAGAGCCACTAGTCCGCCTGTTAGCTTCTGGACTTCTTTAACTGTTCTGGGAGGATTCATCTCCAAGATGGCTTGGACTTTGTCAGGGTTCAGCTCGATCCCTCTGACACTAACTTGGTAGCGTAGAAACTTACCTCCATTAATGAAGAAGGCACATTTTTCTGGATTCAACTTCATTCCATAGGCATTCATCACACCGAACACTTCCTTCAAATCTTGCACATGTTACTGGCAGCTCATGCTCTTCACTACCATATCATCCACATAGGCTTTAAGATTCTTCCCAAGCTGCTCTTTGAACATGTGGTTGATGAGCCTCTGGTATGTGGCTCCAGCATTCTTGAGCCCGAAGGGCATAGACACATAGCAATATGTCCCTTTCTTTGTGATGAATCAAGTCTTCTCCTTGTCATCTTCATCCATTCTAATCTGGTGATAGCCTTGTTTGGCATCAAGTAGAGAGAAATAATTGAAACCAGCTGTGGAGTCTACCAGCTTGTTAATCATAGGCACTGAATAAGAATCCTTTAGGCATGCCTTGTTTAGGTTGGTGAAATCCACACACATTCTGTGGCTTCAACTTGCCTTCTTGACTAACACTACATTGGCTAGCCATTCTAGGAACTTCACTTCTTTGATAAAGCCAACTCTAAGTAGCTTATCAATTTCCTCATCAATGATAGCTTGCCTTTCTAACCTGAAGCACCTCTTCTTCTGCTTGATCAGCCTATAGGAAGGATCTATATAGGGCTTATGTTTAATGACTTCTGGGCTTATCCCTGGCATATCAGTGGAGACCCAGGCAAATGTTGCCATATTATCAGCCAGGATTACTTGTCCCTACTTCTCTTCAGAATCCAATGCAGAATTGATTTGCAAGGTTCGACCATCCTCATTGACTTCAAAGGGTTTGAGCCTCTAGGCAGATTCACCTTTGGATTCAGTAGGGACTTCATGAGGAATTGTCTCAACCAAGTTCACTTTGTTTAGCTCCAGAGAAATGACCCTCCTCTTCTTCTCTGAGGTGAAGGTCATCTTGGGTACAACATCCCTATAGATGTGTAGATCCAAACCATCAGGAAGGGGAATTGTCAGCTTGCCTCTTCTGACACTGACTGAGGCATCTAGGTCCCATAGCAATGGTCTTCCCAGTAACACATTATATTCCACGGGCAACTTTGTTACTACAAAGATCACCCTCATTACTACTGCCTTCGGGGCTCGTCCCACTATCATGGGCAATTTAATCATACCCACTACTGGGATGATAGTTTTGTCAAGGGTTCGGACTGGCACTTCTAGAGGCTGGATCAATGAGCTATCAATCCCCATCTACATGAATGCCTCACACTGTAGGAGGTTCACCGAGCTCCCTATATCAATAAAGATCCTTCTTACCTGGAAATTAGCCACTACTGTAGAGATCACAATGGCTTCAGCCTTTGTAGTAGCTCGGCTGACCGAACTAGATGTGGGCTACTTTGAGTCATTGAAGTACACAAATTCAGATGGTTCATGGGTTCAGGCCATCTCCTTCTCCTTCCTAAGACTGAGAGGAGCCTCTTTGGGGCCTCTTGTGAGACATAAGATATCTCCAGCCACTCCATCTTCTATTGACACTATCTCTGTTGGGTTTGTTGGCCCTGCTCTGTTAGTTTTCTTGACATAATTGCTGAGGTATCCCTACTTAATGAGCCTTTCAATTTCTTCTAGGAGGGATCTTCAGTTATCAGTGGTGTGTCTGTAAGTGTTGTGAAACTTACACCACAGGGATCTGTCCCGCTTGGTTGGGTCTTTCATAATGGGCCTTGGCCTCTTCCAGATATCTTTGTCTTGAAATGCTACAAATACCACCTCAGGTTTGGAATTCAATGGTGTAAGTTTGGAAGAATCGAACCTCTTCCTCCTAGGTGGTTCTGTGTACCTCGGCTGAGGATTCGGCCTGTTAGGGACTCCTCCACCCCTCGGTGGCAATTCTTCCTTCTTGGCTTTCTTTTGGGATAAGCTCCCCTCATCTGGCTTTCTTCTCTTGACAAACTTGCTCTCCCTAAAAGCATCATCCTATTTGATAAACTCCTCTGTAATAGTCATAGCTTCATTCAAGGTCTTAGGCGAAGTGCACTTCTGCAAGGCTTTGATTGCTCTAGGCTCGTCAATATCTATTACCTTCAGTGTCTCCCTGTTAAAATGAGCAATGAAGTCTCTAAGTGACTCATCTGAACCCTTCTCCACCTGCTACAAGGCTCGGGTTGGTGTTGGTATGGGAATGCTGGCTGAGAACCTTTTGACAGACAAGTTCACCAGATTTCAAAATGAGTCTATGCTGCCCTCTGGCAGGCTGTCATACCATTTCACTACGGCCCCTCCTAAGGTGCCTCTGAAGGCTCGGCAAAGCACCTCATCCCTAGTGGTTTGCAACTCCACCAAATGTTTGTACTCTAATACGTATGCTTTGGGATCTTGGTTGCCATTATACTTGTCAATTCGAGGTTTTTTGAACTTCTTAGGTATTTGGAACTCTTCTATGTTCCTGGTAAATGGAGACCTGAGATGTAGAGAGAAGTCTCTCATTCTATCTGGCTTCAGGCCTACCATATCCTCTACATATCTCCGGACCTCTTCCATGATTGTCACTCTAGACTCATGGTGGCTCGAGGTTTCCTGATCTTCTCTTTTGGGGTTACCATGCCTACTTGCATGCTCATGCCTTTGCTTTGAACCCCTATGAGATCTACTCTGGTGATCCTCCTCTCTTCTGTTGGCAGTAAATCTATCTCCCACTGCCTCCCTCTCATCTACCTGTCCCCTTCCACTCCCATCATCCACCCTTTGCTCCCTGTCTGGCACTTCTGGCATAGATTTGCTCTGGTTCCTCTCACCTGTAGGGCTAGCTCCTGTTGCATCAGTTGGGATATTAACATTCACTCCTCGGTTCCCCGCTGGAGGGTTATTATCAACTCTGGCTGGTGGGTCAGGCCTTTGAGCTGCTTGGAGTGGTGAGACTAAGGGAACAAGATTGGTGATCAGGCCTTGCAATGCAGCTACTAAATCTAGAGTTGCTTGAGGTAATATGGGTTATGAAGCTGATGTGGAAGGGCTTGGGATCTGAGGTTGGCTCATGAAACTCTGGAGGCTTTGTAGGGAAGTAGCTAGATTAGCCAAAGCTGCAATTGGGTTTTGGTGGGTTGGAGGTGTGTTTGCTACTGGGTTTATAGTGGTAGGAGGAGGATTATCCTCTACCATATGGGTTTGTTCCATTATGAGAGTTTTTAGCTGTGATACAGACTTTGAAAGTGTGTTGGGAATGAACTGCTATGTCTTTCCCATAGATGACACCAAATGATGCATTTGGGTCTTGCCAATACTGGATTAGGACTGTTCTGGTCAAGTTGTGACTAGCCTGCACAGATAGACAGTGGTCAGGGGTGGCCGGACATTGTGTCCAGCGATAACTCTTCAACGCTCAAGTCAGAAACATGTTGTAACTCAAGAATGGAACTTTGTGTAGTATTTGGTTGTGAGGAAAACATTCATTACCTCATTTAAGTTGCCGAGGACTGTATTTATAGGGTGAAAACCTTGTTAAAAGGGACACGTGTCAGCTCCGGGTACATTCAATGTTCCTCTCCATGGGGCCAGCGACACCTATCTGTTGTGGGACCCGAACCCCGAAGGCTGTAAGAGACAAAGCTTGTTGTGCGCTTAGAGTTCGGGTAGGACCAGGGTGCTACAGGGTTTGATCAGGATCCAAGTGTGCAGTTGGGGCCGAACCAGTCCAAAGTTGAGTGGTACAGGTGATGAAAAACTCCAACTAGTACTATGCAAACAAATAGAAAAAAATTTATGGCACACGATTTTTCTCATTGTTATTTGGTGAGTTTGGATTGAAAGAAACTAAACCATCTTGAATGGGAAAGCAATTTCTTAGGAGAACATATTTTTTCTTTGCATCAGTAAAGCCTCGCATTGGCTCAAAGCTTCCAAAAATGATAATTTTCTTTAAGGCCATGACCTACTCCTTGCCCCAGACGCAGTAAAAAAATCCATCCTAGCAAAGAAAAGAAGACCAGTGATGTTCTAGGAGCCACCTCCATTTGGCTGCTTGAAGTGGAACACGAATGGATCATCCACGGTTAAACCCTGGCCTGCTAGTTGTAGAGGCACACTTATGTATTTAATTTAAAAATTTATTTATTATTTTTATTCTTTATTTAATTTCTACATATGTAAAGGGCTAATATATCACTGCCATGCAATAACAACACAAAAATTTATTTCCAATTAATATCTCATTAAATAAACTAAAACATAAAGTAATACAATTTGGAATCAGTCAAGTTCGGATCCAACTAATTATTTTAGGTTCGTTCGAACCTCTTAATACCTTTAGTTTTTTCTGAACTCCAAGTCTCTAACAAATTTGTCTTATTATCCTTCGGAGTTCGGAGAGGTACCACAGACAGATGTCACAGGCCTTGAAGTCATCTGGTGGTTAAGCCATTAACGAACTTGTGTCCCACTACAAAGGTTTTCACCCTATAAATACCTCATTCAAAGTCTCACATAGGTAAGTCCAAATCAAGACTAAGGAACATTATTTTCCATCCTTGAGAGCTATTTTCACTCTATACAGAGATCCTGACTTGAGCGTCGAAGGGTTATTGCCAGACATAACGTTCGGCCACCCCTGACCAGTATTTTCTCATATGCAGGTAATTCAAATCCAACTAGAGGAGCCAATCTCCAAGAGCGTGTTCAAGCAAAATGCATCATTTGGCGCCATCTATGGGAATCACAGAGTTTCCTAACCAAAACATTTCAAAACTTGCTATATAGGTACAACTCTTAAAATGGAACCAACCCGCGATGAAGTCCACAATGTGGAAGATAGTCCTCCACCCATCAATGCAAACCAAACAACTAGCACACCCCTAGTAAATCAAATTCCAACCATGACCTTGACCAATCTAGTCGCTTCCCTACAAACCATCCAAAGCTTCATGGGATAACATCAAATGCCAAGCCCTTCCACGCTAGCCTCACAGCCACTGCAGTATTTCGTAACCCCAGATCTCATGGCTACTTGGCAGAATTTAGTCACCAATCTTATCCCTTTACTTCCACAACTTTAGCTAAGACAAGCAGTTAACCCACCAACCCAGGTTGATAATAAACCACCTATAGTAAACAGATGGCTAAACTTCAATACTCCAACTAATGTAGCAGGAGCCCCGCCAACCAGGCCTATTGAGGGACAAGGTAGAATGAGATTGGTGCTAGAAGTACCAGTTAGAGAGGGAAGGGTAGGAGAGGGAAGTGGCAAGCATTAGGCAGATGAAAGGCAGGCAGTGGAGGATAGATTCAATGCTAGTGAAGCCAGGAGTCAGAGAGAAGAAGATCGCAGGAGTCGGTCTCATAGGGGTTCGGAGAGAAGACATAGACATACAAGCAGACATAAAAACCCCAGGAAGGTGAGTGAACAAGATGCCTCAAGACACCATGGCTCCAAGGCGATGCTACAGGAAGAGGTTAGAAGATATGTGGAGGAGATGGCAGGCACTAAGCCAGATTAGTGAAGAAGCTTTGCTCTCCACCTTAATTATCTATTTTGCAGAAGTATAGAGGAATTTCAAATGTCGAGAAAGTTTAAATAGCCCCAGATGGTCAAGTATGATGGCAGTCAGGATCCTAATGTGCATATCTTGGAATATAAACATTTAGTGGAGTTGCATACCGCTAAGGACGAAGCACTTTGTCGAGATTTTAGTGGTACACTAGGAGGAGCCATAGTGAAGTGGTATGAAAACCTACCAGAGGGAAGTGTAGACTAATTTTAGAGTTTGGTGAATCTGTACATCAAGAGATTTTACGCTAGTATTCCCATACCAAGACCAACCTAAGCCCTAGAGCAAGTGGATCAGGGTTCGAATGACTCGCTCAAAGACTTCATCGCTCAATTCAATAAAGAAATATTGAAGGTGACAGATATTGAAGAACCTCAAGCAGTTGAAGCCCTACAAAAATGCACCATTCACCAAGACTACTTTAAAGCTCTAGTCCGGAGCTCACCTAGGACATTAAATGAGGCCATGACCATCGCTAAAGAGTAAATCAAATAGGATGATGCTTTCAGAGAGAGCAGATTCTATAAGAAAATGAAGCTAGAGGAGGAAGGCTCATCCTAAAAGAATACCAAAAAGGAAGAGATGACATCAAAGAGTAGGGGAACATCTAACAGGAAAAATCCCCAGCCAAGGTAGATCGAAACACCCAAGAGGGAGAGATTTGACCCCTCCAAGTTTACTTCATTGAATGCTAAATCGGAGGTGGTCTTCGCAGCTTTTCAAGATAAGGATATATGGAAGAGGCTCAAGCTTATCATGAAAGACCCAACAAAGCGAGACAAATCCTAGTGGTGCAAATTTCACAACACCTATGGGGATACCACTGATAATTGCCGCTCACTTCTGGAGGAGATAGAAAGGTTGATACAATAGGGATATCTCATAAACTACATTAAGAAGGCTGATCAAACAAGGCCAATGAACCCAACGCAGGTCATACCAATTGAAGATGGAGTTGCTAGAGACATTCTCTACCTTACAGGACGATCGGAGAAAGTTCCTCTCAGTACTAGAAAGGGGAAAGGAGTGGCCAAAACCCATGAACCATCAGATTTTGTCTATTTCAATGGCTCAAAGTAGCCTACAATGAGTTCGGTAAGTAGAGCCACCAAGAAGGCCGAGGCCATTGTAATCTTAGCAGTGGTGGCTAACTTCAGGGTTTGAAGAATCTTTGTTGACGCTGGGAGCTCGGTGAACCTCCTATCCTAGGAAGCATTTACACAAATGGGGATTGATAGCTCATAAATTCAGCCCTTGGAAGTACCGGTGTGAACTTTGGATAAGGCCATCATCCCGGCAGTAGGTACTATTGAGCTGCCTATAACAGTAGGGAAAGCTCTGAAGGCCGTAGCAGTAATGACAATCTTCGTGGTGATAAAGTTGCCTATGAAATATAATGTGCTACTAGGAATGCCTTTACTGTGGGATTTAGATGCTTCTGTGAGCATCAAAAGGTGCAAATTGACAGTTTCCCTTCCTGATGGATCAGATTTGCACATCTATAGTGATATGGCTACCAGGATGACATTGACAATTGAAAAGAAAAGGAAGGCTATATCATAGGAGCTGGATGAGGTAAATTTAGTAGAAATAACTCCCTAAGAGGTCCAGGAAGAATCAAAATGTGAATCTGCTCAAAAGATCGAACCCTTTGAAGTTGCTGATTGGTGATCGAACTTTGAAGATCAATTCCATTTTGAGCCCGTAAGAGAAGCAGCAGGGGTAAGAGTTCCTGGCAAGTAATGTTAAGACCTTCGCATAGGTCTCCACTGACATTCCAGGAATAAGCCTAGAAGTGATAACACATAAACTCCATGTGTACCCTACCTTCAGACTAATCAAGCAGAAGAAGAAGTGCTTTGGAGCTAAATGAAAGGCTATTATTGATGAGGAGGTAGATAATTAGATTATAGCTGGGTTCATTAGGGAGGTGCAGTTCCTAGATTGACTTGAAAATGCAGTGTTAGTTAAGAAAGAAAATGGAGGATATCGTATGTGTGTGGATTTTACTAATCTGAATAAGGCTTGTCCAAAAGATTCTTATCCACTACTTATGATAGACAAGTTAGCAGATGCAACAACAGGGTATAAATATTTCTCATTACTTAATGCCAATTAAGGCTATCATCAAATCAGAATGGATGAAGAAGATGAGAAGAAGAATTCATTTATCATAGAGAAGGGAACATATTGTTATGTATCTACGCCTTTTGGGCTAAAGAATGCTAGAGCCACCTACCAAAGACTTGTCAACAGTATGTTCAGGGAACAACTTGGCAAAAGTCTTTAGGATCTTGCCTTTGAAAATTATAACATATTCAGCTGATTTCATGTTGTGAAAAGTGAAACCATGAATAGTTCTAGTAGCTGGCTAAACAAGTACCATGACTAGTTGAGTAATCGGGGGTCAGCGCCACAAAATGTTTACCTTCACGTCAAAAGACTAGTGATGGATTTAGTTATATCGAGTCCCTTGAAAAAATTGAAAGTTTTATGAGTATTTGCATAAAATATAGAAAAATTTTGGTTCCCAAGAAAGATTGATCAAGTAAACTTGAGGAATGCTTAGATTGAATGACTTAATGCTTGCCATATTTTTGGGAGTAGACGTTTGATTACATTATTGAATTACCTTGGAGTTAGGTTATGAGAATAGTGTCTTCAAGGATTCCGAACTTGATTGTTGTGTTCTTAGTTTAGCCATGAAACCAAAGTGCTGCGAAAATTGGTTTTCTATTCGAGTGATTTTTAAATTTTTCTTTGGTCTAAATTTTTAGGTCTTTGATAATTGCAAGTGGAAGTTATGTTTAGATTGTGTTTAGGTTTGCTTGAGGACAAGAAAAAAGGCTAGTGTGGGGGAATTTGATAATGGCCAAACATATCTAGTTTTTACTTCATTTCTTGGCCATTATCCAAGTCCAATTGCATTTAATTTGCTTGGTTTAGTCCAATTGCATTCATCACAACTCGGTAAGAGTATGAGGTTCCAGCAGCATATGCAAGACTTAAAGGAAGTGTTTAATGTGATAAGTGCCTGTGGAATG
>CAOJBK011065803.1:0-15175 GCA_948294925.1 Codiaeum variegatum | reverse complement strand
TATATATATATATATATATATATATATATATATATATATATATATATATATATATATATATATATATATAAAAGTTGAGCATTGTCATATATAATTGATATAATAATTTACAAGAATTTTAGGTGCATATAAGTTGAGCTTCACTATATTAGTTAATGGCTAATATATTGAAATCAAGTTGATGTATGTAATAGGTAAAAGTTTAGATTTTAATGAATTTTATATGCATATAATTAATTAATTAATATATGTATACATTTAATTGATATGTAGAGTAAGTCTAAAATTTAAATTTTGATATATTAAAAAAATTAAAATTTATTAATTTTACGAGTATATATATTTGATGGAGGTGATGATCACTTTAGGGGTTCGAAATACTCCTTGATTGTTATGTGATGGAACCTGCACAGGAAATAAGGTAAGGAAGTGCCAGGCGGAGTGTCCGACAGTAATCCTTTGACGCCCAAGCCAGTAGGATAAGAGTGGAAAAGTCTGAGGTGTAAGAGTGGGTTGAGTTTTTCGTACCTTGGGTAAGAGCTTCCAGAGCCTATTTATAAGGAGGAGGTACTATAGCAGGGGATAGGTGCTAGCATGGGATTGGCTCTGTGAGTTCTCTGATGGGATAATGATATGACCTGAGGTTGGTATGTCAGAGACAGGTATCTCTGCTATGGTGGAAGAAAGCCCAAACTCCAATAGAGGTGAGGTTAAAAGTATGAAGGGTTCCCCAAGAGGGGATTTCAAGGGACTAGAATTCCCGAGGGTAGAATTCTAAGAGGTTCAAGATCGATTAACCCTGAACCACTATGATTCGAAACCATATCAATAGCTCCCCCCGAAGTATTTGTACTCGAAGGCCTTGTGGCTCAAAGAGTATGAGGGGACAGCTCCTCAAGCCCCACCGTGAGCCTTTCCTTGAGCAAGAGTTTCAAAATTCTAAATTCTAAATGGATAAGAACGAGAGATTTAAGCTTCACCCGAAAAATGTAAGATGTGACCTTTCTTTGCCAGACATGTCCCTTCGTCTGACCTTGAAGAGACCATTAAGTGCTCCAAAGATTGGCGATTTTATTGTGATTAATAATTGGTGGACACGTGTTGAAACGATAGGGTATTTTAATGATTACTCATAATGCATAGGGAAGTTACTTCCATCAAAGTGGCATTAGTGTTTAATTCCTTGTCTGATCCGCCTCCTCTACATAATTTATCTTCTTCTTCCTCTTAATCTTTCTTCTGTTTTGCCACTACTCTTACTGTTTTCTTCTTTTTGATTTTTTTGCTACTTTTGTATTTTTCTTCTTTCCTTTAATTTTTAGTTCTCTCTCTTTCTACTTGCCATTTGAATGGCTCCTCAATATAAGGGGAAAAAATCATTCTCAAATACAAAGGATGATAAACCCAAAAAGTAAACTAGAGTACATGATACCCTATCTTACATCAATGAGACTATGGGGCCTGTTATGGGGAGGATTAGGCCTATGTAATTCAATTTTGAGATTTTTAGAGGAATATTAATGCCATGGCTGAATTTATTTGCATCACTCCTCTCACTGCCGACAATAAAATATTTTCTAAGGATACTAGCGTGGAGTTGGCCAAAAGAGACAGTGACTATGTTTGGTATTTTGATGACATGGCTACGGGGTTACTGTTTCCTCTCTCCTCCTTTTTCTACAAAGCCTTTGATTACTTTAGTGTAGACCCAATGATGCCTACCCCTAATTCAATAGAGGATCTACATTGCTTCGAAGTGGTGTGCTCCACTTTGGGGATTCATGATCCCATCACAAAGATGTTTCACATGTTCTTCAATCTTTGCACTTTTACTGACTCCTATCTTTAATGCTTTTAAAAGAAACCCCACTGAATTTTATTTGGAGAGAAGGAGAATAAGGTGGGTGATTGGAAAAATAAGTTCTTCTCTATAAAGGTTATCAAACCTATCTGAAAGGGTTAGGAAGGCTTTGGATTCCTTAGGACTTATTGGGGGAACCCTTGCATAAAGAAGTTTGAGAAAAATCTGACTACTGTCGATGTCGATGGTATAAGGGTATTGGCCTCCTATTACCGTCTATTTGACATGAGTTTTGTATTGGGGTCGTCTTTCCTGAAGGCCCCTGATGGGTCACATGCTCACCTCTGAAACATAAGAAAGAGCTCTAGTAAGTCATTTTCCCTTCTTGCTCACTTTTTGTTTCTTTAGTCTTTTCTTAACATCGGAAGTTTGTTCTTGTAGAGCCCCTGGTTGATAAGAAGGCCAAAGCTGCATTTAAGGATATGGTAGCTCAAATGGACAGGTATACCCTGGGCGTCCTCAAGGATTAGTCCCTATTGACAATAAGACCTTCCTCCCAATCTGTTGCTTCACCATTGGCCTCTTGAGGCCCAACACTTTGGAAGGGTTATCGATTCATGGTCAATTCTTCCATGTGGAACATGAAGGTTCCAGAGTATCAATATTTAAAGAATTTTAAAGCAGGGACTAAATACTTGAGTTCAACTTCAGAACGCAATCCTCCCGTCAAAGCCGAAAGCGACGAAGAGGTAGTAGGGCCCGAAGGGGGCAATGCTGGAGATGTTTAAATGGATGATCTTGCTGACGAGGAGGGTGAGCCTTTAGAAGTCCCTTTAAGTAGGAAGAGGAGCATAATTTCTACTATTGAGTCTTCACAGGTGAAGAAGGTTATTGAGGTTGAGGTTATTACGAGTTGGGGGGGGATGTGCTAGAGCTTGCTGAGGGAGGAGAAGTTCATGCTACAGCGGAAGAGGTTCGCGTTGAAAAATGGTCTAAAAGGCTTCATAAGCGGCCTAAAAAAATGGAAGTCACCTCTGCATCGACCCTTCCTGTCTAAGAGATAATTGTGGAGCCCCAAGCTGAAGAGGTTCCAATCTAGGGTGGTAGACTAAGGAAATACTACCTTAATGTTAGATGCGACATGCTCGAAGGGTTGATAAAAAGCTGCCCCAAGTTTGTGAGAGTGCACACTTGTGTGATGGATTTTCTGGAGTTACTGGCTTCTGATCAAAGTTCTTTTCATAAAGTGACAGTGAAGGAAGAACATCGAGTCGCGTAATGGGAGCTAAAGGATTTTATCGAAAATCCAATGTAACTCATTTTTTGTTATTATTTTTAAAAACTTTTATACAACATTTACCATGCTAAAACCTTTTTAGCATGGTTAGGTTTAGATATTCATTAAACTCTTTAACAAATTACTAAACCTTAAGTTTGGACCCAATTTCAACATCAATGATTCTATACCAATTATTGTGCAAAACACAATAGCAACAAAGAAGGGTTAGAAAGTATCAAAACCTCAACTCTCTACTTCGTTTAGCTCCTCAAGTGGGAAGCCTCTAGCTTAACTCACACCAAAGCTATCCCAATGGCTTGTGTCTCTTTTTCTCCTTTAAGAAACTTAAACTCTCTCTTGGTTGCCCAATTTTTTGGTTCTTGCTTCTTGCTTGAGAAATTGAAACCTTTAGGGATTGAATTTTAGACTAAATGGTGTGTTTAAATTGAACTTTCTCTCTCTAGTTCTTGAGAGCTTCTCACTCTAGCTTCTTAGAGAAGAAGATGAATAGTGGAAGAGTTCAATTATATTAGGCAAAAGATAATACTAACCCACTTATATAGCTATGCCTCTTTCTAACAAACTTCCTTAAATTAAGGAAAAGTTGGTTAAAGATGATGGCTTCTTGCTCCATCACTCTTTGACTTAATTGACTAGGTCATTAATCAATTAATCAAAGTGATTAGAATAAGTTATTAGTAGGAATCACTTTAGCCTATAATTAATTACATCTCATGTAAATTAATTATCACTAACCTTTGTCCATATCAATTTAGTCATGCCCATTTGTATCTCATACAATCTATGACATAATTGAATAAATCCCACAATAAATTAGACTTTAAGATATGCTAAGATCTTTGTAAATTTAATTACAAGTCTAACCCAATAAAAGTTAATAATTAATTAAACTCTTTAATCAATTATCAAAATGGTTAAATACCAAGCCATGGGAAAAGCTTTATGGTGTGTGACTTATCAGGTTCATGTTCTAATTAACAATGGTATAAAGAAAACTCTTTTTTTTTCACACCAAGTATGTAATCCACAGTTCATACTTAGTCCTATTAATCATGGGTGACGTCTAGTATAACATGTCATGACTACCTAATTAGAAATGAATGTCGGTGATTAAATCCTTGACATTTCATAAACCTCTTGATTATAATTACCATACACTTAAATCCCTTTATTACGGATTTTCGATCTCAGCTAGGGTCATGAAAAAGTCACACCCTATTTGCTAGATTATATGACTTCTATCCGGTTCTAATTCTCGATAAACCAATTCGAACTAAAAACTCTTTCTAGTAAATCTTTACTACATTGGTCGAGGATTTGTGAATCGAGAACAACCAGAAGTCATAAGATTCCTTCTTTATTAACCCAAGTTAATAAATTCTTTCTTGGAGATCACTTATCTCAACATACCATTAATTATGGCCACCATATACCATATACCAATACTTGATTAGCATCGATATATAAGCAGTAACAAACCATAGCCACTAATATGTTAGATAACATGTCACCTCAAGTATAAGGATTATGTGCATAATTGCAACCTAGATGATCAGACATTGACTAGTGGATAAAACCCATGTGTCTATCATCTAATGTCACTGTTCAACTTACTCATCTCATGAGTGTCCACGTGTTATCATGACATCACATGTCTGTAGTTTTAGACTCACTACCTTCATAATAATAAGTATCTTATACTTGTCATGGATGACAACAGAGGTGACGGTCTATCCAGATTAATGATGTTCCTACTAATAATCCTATGATCGTGAACTTACTTTAAAGTCTATTATAAAAAAAATTTGTGTCAAAATTTCCAAACTCTTTGAGAATAGATTCTCTTACATAGAACTTAAGAAACATAAATACGTAATGCGATAAAATGAAAATGATCATTAAAAAGAAAACATATATATTTAGCCATAAATGGCATTAAGATTATAAGTATATATATAAAGTAAATGCTCTAAGGAATACAACCCTAACAGACAGCTCAGTACTACCAGCATGTTACTATTTTTCGTGATGGGCAATTCTTAGCAGACCAGTACAAGCACTTCTCTTTATAAGCTATCCACCTCATGAACCTTAACAACTCTTTTTTATGCTCCTCTCTTAAAAGCCTAGTGATAATTATTAGCTACCATCTCCTCTAATGATTATAAGCATCATTATCACTCTTATCCATCAATGCCCCTTTAGTTGCTGCATTAACAGTGCTCTTAACTTATGGTGCCAAACCATGGTAGAATGATTGCATAATTAACTGCTAAGGAATACCATGGTGAGGGCACCTCCTTTGTAGCTCATTGAATTGTTCCCAAGCTTCATATAGAGATTCCCCTTCAAACATAGTAAAGCTTGGGATATCATGCCTTAGCTTGGCTATTTTTCTTAGAGGAAAATAATTGGACAACAATGCCATAGCCAACTCATCCCATGTTGTTATAGACCCTAGAGCTTGTGACTATAACCACACTTTGGCTTTATCCTAGAGAAATAATGGGAAAACCCTAAGTCAAATTGCATCGTTTGTAAATTATTCTTTATCATTTCACATATTCCCCAAAAATATTCCAAGTGAGCATTAGCATTCTCAGCCAAACCACCCTAAATTATAATTATTGCATCATATGAATGAAAGAAGGTTTCAGCTCAAAGTTATTGGCAGTAATAGTAGGCCTCTAACTACTAGGCGCAAGAGTGGTGGTAGACATAACATAATCCCTTAAAGCTCAATTCTCTATTTCTATTCTTACTTCCCTAAACTTTCTTTTATCTGGAGCTCCATCTTCAATATATTTGGATCAAATAGGTCTTTTTCTTTCTCTTCCCTCTAGATCTCTATTCCTTTCCTCTTTCCTCCTTCTGATTCGCTCTTTCCTTTACTCGATCAACCTTCTTTACGTATTATCAATCTTAAGATTAAACTCTTCTAGTTGGTGCTTTTGTCACTTCTCATGAAACATAAAAGTTATACTTCCACTCCTGTATAATGGCCCATATTGATGGTAAAACCTATTATTCAAGTGTCTATGAGATCTCTAAAAACTCCACCTCCTCCTATTGTCCCTAGATTACCTTTAGAGCTACCATCAGTATTGAGTTTTATCTAATTAACTGAAGAAAGGAACCAACTAACAAAAATGTTCTTATAGTTGTTGCAGCTAGTAATATTATACTACAAGAAAACACACATTTTGTGACAATATATTTACAGTCACGGAAATTCTTGTCACAAAAAGTATATAATTGGTGACAATAATTTTTAACTTGTCATGGAATTCAATATAGCAACCTTATCGTGACAATAAAAATATGTATCACAAAAAATATTTATAAAAAATGACAAGTTTTAAGAAAGTTATAACAAATGATAGAAATAAATATTATTAATATATCATGTTATGACAAGTTTTAAATATTGTCACATAAAAAATATCACGTGACAATATTTTTGTTGTCACAAATTATTGTCACAAAAAACATATAATTGGTGACAGTAATTATAACTTATCATAAAATTCATTATAATAATTCTGTGACAATAAAAAATACATCACGGAAAAATTAAGATCACAACAACTAAAAAATTTTGATAATCATTTAAATAAAATTTTGAATGAAATAATCGGTGGCAATAATTATAACTTGTCATAAAATTCATTATAGTAATTCCGTGACAATAAAAAATACATCATAGAAAAATTAAAATCACAACAACTAAAAATTTTTGATAATCATTTAAATAAAAATTTTGAATGAAATAATGTTGTGACAAGTTTTAATGATTGTTACTTAAAGTTTAAGTAAAAACACTCTTTCATTTATGAGGTAAATAAACATACCTAATTTCATGCAATGCCTTATATGAATAAAATATTTTTTAAAAAAAAAATCATTTTTTTAGTTGAACTCACTTATCATAATTTACCTAACTTGTATAATGCTAATGACTATCTCATTTGCTAATTCAATTGTTTTTAGAAAATGCAAGGAGAAAAATAAAAATTAAGTTGGAATAATTTGTTTATTGATTAATTATTTTAAAATTTGGTTCATGTAAGAGAAATTTATGTGATTGTAATCATAATATAATAGGTAATGATAGTTCTACTTCAAATATATAATTTTATTTTTTTGATAAAATGATTATTATTATTATTTTAATTTGAATCTACTCGACAAATTGTATAGTTTTTTTTTGTTGCTGTTTAAAATTAAAAATTGTATTTTTTTTTATTTTTCTATATATAAACTATACTTTTCACAAATTAATTTCATTATTGATGTTTCGATTCCTACTAAGGTCCAATCCATCACACCGGTCTCAGTCGTTGGTATACCTACAAAACAATGGTTAGAGAGATCTAGACGGGTTGCCTAGAGAGGCACTCCGATTCTTAAATTAGTTCAAGTACTTGAGGTAAGGATGTAGAATAAGTAGCATTAACCTTTACCTCTGTATACCTTTCCCCGTTTATACTTGTGTCTAGGGCATTTACTTCTCCACTTTAGGTGGAACGTAAGATCATGATTGTGGTAGTTCCTAAAATTTCGGGTCGTAGAGATCATTGGCTAGTAACCTCTCTACTCGGTATTTTCATCCAAGTCCGAGCCAGAGCTACACTTTGAAGTGTCTCATCCAACTTTCGATCCAAAGGTACACTCGGAGTGTCTCGCCTAGTATCCGAGCTAGAGCTACAATTGGAATGTCTCACCCAATGTCTGAGACAGAGCTACACTTTGGAGTGTCTCGCCTAATGTCTGAGCCAAAGCTACACTTGGAGTGTCTCACCTAGCATCCGAGCCAGATCTACACTTGGAGTATCTCGCTCAGTGTCCAAGCCAGAGCTACACTTTGGAGTGTCTTGCTCAGTGTCCAAGCTAGAGGTACACTTGGAATGTCTCACCTAGTGTCTGAGCCAGGGTACACTTTGGAGTGTCTCGCCCAGTGTCTGAGTCAAAGCTACACTTGGAGTGTCCAACCTAGGTTAGGTTTGTGAGGCGACCTGTGGTCACATCAATTATATATATTACCCTTTAAAACAATATCAACAAAAAAAGTTGTAAAAAAAGCAAGTCGTGAGTAATTTTTGCTATCCTAAAACTAAAATTTAGAAATAATTCATCCCTTGTACTTTGTTGGCTAGCGCATTACCCCTTAAAGGGCCAACACTGTATGAACAAGGATTAGTTTGTATGATATGGGTTTAAAAGGGTGTTTTCCACAATTAGGATCTTTTAGGACACTTTGTGCAGTAAAAAAATAAATTATAAAGTTTTTTTTTAAAAAGAAAGATTATAAAGTAAAAGAAAATTTGGAAAAAGAAAATTTAGGAGATAACATCAAGGAAAAAACTTTGATTAACACCTATTGTCTAAATGGGTGGGATAAAAATGGTTTAAAAAAGGGATCAAAATAGAAATAAAAGAAAAATCCAATTCTAAATAGAAATGAGTGCATAAGCAAAAACAAATTATCAACCAATTTGCTTAGTTTACAAACCCTAGAAAGCAATCCTATAGAGCCAATATAAAGCACAAAGATCACACTGCATTTTTTAACCTGTCATTAACTTCCAAGTTCCAATTTTTCTCTCCTTTTGTCTATGATATTAATGAACGCGTCGCCTCTGATTCTCTCTTTCTCTTCCTCCCTCTCCCCTAACATTTTCACATAACAATTCATAAAGGGGAAATTAATAAATATAATAGAGTAGAGAAAGCTTTATCATTTGCGATTTACACTACCCTAAATAATGATGCACATACCTAAAATACGAAATTGAAAAAGATTTCAAGTTTGGTTCTGTTTTATTGAAGTGTATAGTTGAATCTAGTGTTCAACAAGGCAAATGTGGGTTTGGTTCAATCTCTTACTTTTGCTGAAATTCAGTATATTTTTTCGACTTAGATTTTTTTCTGTTTGGCTGGGTGATCATTCTCTGCCTATGATTCTATTCAGGATCAATTCATATGAAAATGGTGGCGTCTGGTTGATGAATTATTCTCCTCTCTAATTGATTATTGATTTTTGTTATTTTTTTTTGTTGCTTGGTAACAATAGTTTGTGGGGTTCTTAGCATGCTTGATTTTATTTCTAACATTGTTGTTTAAATCAAATTGATACTTGAACATAACCATATTTAGTGTTGTCAATTTAGTGGTTCTGGTGCCTTTTTGGATTTTTTCATTTTTGAACCTATTTTCAGGACATTTAGTTTTCTCATTGGTGGCTAATGCTATATTTTTGGGCATTTCTTAAAATTAGAATTATGAATCTGTTGGTTTTAATTTGTGTTATGTACATTGCACATTTAGTTAGGAAGGTTTCAAATGGTCAAATCATTATTATTTGATAATACTTTGGCTTTGGAATCAGAATATGTGTCATGTGCTCCTGAAATTGGTTGTTTGTCTCATTATAGAGCTTTACTACGATAACTCATTAGAATGAACTCTCTCCACTAGGTATTCTTCTTTACTATACTATGTCATTTTTTAATTCCAGGCTCTCCTTATATCTCGAAGAAATGGCGAGGGCAAGTTTTATAAGTGAAAAATTCTCTTAGCTACAACTACTGCTTGGTCAATTTTATTAGTCTTTCCTCTTATGAGTGTATGTATTGATGTTTCAAATCATTATAATTAAGTGATTTTATGTAACTGTTTGTCTATTTCTTTTGCTGTTTGCAATTGATTTTGGATTTTAATCATTTTTCTTGTTTAAAGAGGAGGGACTTGCTCCTTTGTTTAGATTTCACTATTTATGTCAATTTCATATTTTGGCCTAGCAAAGAATGGTCCTACTAGAGATAAAACCCAGGTTTAACCAGAGTAGTGGGCACTCGGGGTTATGTTGCACTAGAATATATAGCTACTGGTTAGTTAACTCATGTTACTAATAAAATAGTTTGCATGGTAAACTATATACATTGGGGGGAGCTTGGTCCCTACAGTCTATAAAACAAGACAAAAAATATAAAAGGGAGGCACATACTATACCAAAATAACTAAATCAAAAGTCCCAAGTCACAACTATCTACAAATTACAATTCATGATTTAAATTTCTAAACTTTTTTTACATACTAGTAGTAGTAGTAGTATATATATATATGTATATATATATATATATATATATAGTAGTTGTTATGACAAATTAATAGTGAATGTTGAGTGATTCAATGTTAAGACAAAATAGGTTATTTGTAACCATTTTAGAACTTTAACATATGAATAATTGATTCTCTTTGTGAATTACTACACATTTACTACCTTTAATTTTGAGTATCTTTAACTCTGTCAAGACTTGAAAGTATTTTTCTTTCAAACTGTAACGCAATGGAAAAGTTGAAGAAGAACTAACATTAGTTGTATTATGGAGACTGTTGTTTATAGTTTTACATTAAAAAATTATGAGCCTTATTTTATTTTTGAAAGGTTCTGATCCATTTTGCTAGATTTGAAGACACTTGCTTAATGCATTACAATTGTTCAAGGATCACAGGATGGTTTTCATTGTTGTACAATAATATAAATGTGTCGTTTAGCACTGGTGATTTTTATTTTCAATATTTATAGCAAGTAGGAAATGGACTTATATTCATTTTATGATATTGTTCCCTCTCTTGGACAAAGGGTAAATTTATATGTGTGTAACTGTTTTACTTCGAACTATTTGGAGTTACATAAAAATCATGTTTCTTTTTCTTTTACTTGCTTGTTTAAAATAAAAAATACTGTTATAGTTAGTCCATTTATTCACTCTTTAGAGTTCTTTCAAATTTTCATTTTAATAGAAGCATGAGTTAGTGAGCAGAAAGGCACAGAGTTTTACAATATTTTAATAAGGCATGGGTTGAATTTTACTATTCTAGTCTTTAGATACTATAAGGTGTACTTAGAAATTCTTGTTTTCATAGGCTTGATGAACAATATGGACATTGCATCTTTATTTCTCGTTATAAAAAATTTCTAACATAAGATGTTAGTACAACTTGGGTTTAACTGTACTTATAAACTATTGAATCATCTGTATTATCTTAAGAATTATGTTTTTAATAGTGTTTTACCATGAGTATACCTTTGTATTGTATTGGTTAAAATTACAAGTCTTTTGGAACAATGCCATCCTGCACACAATACCTTCTTTTTGTGCTATTTATCCAACACTTAGAATTTACTCGCCGGGAACTATTGTTCATTCAAACAATTATTTGGAAACTAAAACTTTGAAAGATGGAAAAAAGCATCTTAATTTTGTCAAGTCTAGCATAACATTTAGTAAAGCTACAATACTTTATATTTCATCTCAAGTCATATAGTTACTTTATCTTAAGACTTCTGAGGTAATGATCTTCCTCTTAATATGATATTCTAATAATAAAGTGAACTTTGTGTAAAATTCATACATGTTTGAATATCTTAGGTTTTGTTGTTAAGTGGGTTAATTCTCTATACAGATGGGCTGGTTGCATATAGAATTGAGGTGCACCAATATCAAAATTGAGATAGATTGCAGGCAGGTTGTTGAGCCTATAGAAAAGTGTGTATGGAAAATTCAAAGATTCCTAATGCTAGCAAAAAATCTAATATATAATAATATTGATTGTAAAATTAGATGGATTATTAGGGAGGTGAATGCTATTGGCAATTTAGTACCAAATTCTCCTTTGCATAAGTTTTGTCATGAATTTGGAGTACAATGTCATCTATTTAACTCCAAATAACATTATATAATGATTTAAGTGTGGAATGAAAGGGTCATTCTTGGAAAAATATTTTTTGAGCACTTTTATAATTTTTTTTCTAGATGATGTAATCATTTGTGACAATAAAATTTGTTACAATGATATTACAAGTGACAATGTCCCTCGTAAGAATGACAATTATGATTGTCACGTGATATAAAATTTGTTGTCACTAATTATATTTTGTGACAATATAAGATTGGCATTAAATATTTTATATGCAAATACGTGATGAAATTGTGACAATCAATGTTGTCATAGATTATTAGATATATTAGTGACAAATTTTATTGTCACTAATTGTAATTTTTTGTGACAACTATTTAAATTGGTCAAATATTTTAATATTTTTACCTAATTATTTGTGACAATAATCCTATTTTTGTAACAACATATATATTTCTAGTGATAACAATGCTTATCACAGAAACTACGTTTGGTGACAACCTGCTTATTATAACAAATTCTACATTATCTGTCACAACTTTTGTTGTCACATATTATGATCACTTTTAGCAACATGACATTACGTGACAAAGTCGTGACAATATTTTATTGCGACAAATTTTTTTTGACAATATTTCTCTTTTTGTGACAGGTTTAGTAATCACAAATGTATGTTTTTTTTCGTAGTGGGTCACTAAACATGGCATTTTCAATTTGTTTGGAATATTTCTTCTCAAATGTCACTCTGAATTTTCATCCCACGCTTCCAACATTCTTTATTTATCATAATTTTTTCCATGCAAAACAATATAGAGAAAGGTTCTAATACACTGAGGAATTTTAAGTTTCCACACTGAGTTTCACATTAGATTATTAAAAATTATAAGTAGATTTAATATCAAAATTTCCTGAAATAGAATGTTGCCAAACCATATCATCATGAGCTTTTTCCAGATCTCTTAGTAGGAAAGCTCTTAATTTCTAAAGAATTTTGTTTAGAATATAATCTTCTATTTTGCTCCAGTCCTAGCCACGACCACTTTGCCAGTAGTTGCTCACCTTCATTTTCAAAAATAGGATATAAAGAAAAATCTTTAAAAGGCATGTTCATTAGCCTAACGTCCTCCTAAAATTTCATGGCATGACCATTTCTAACTCTTTTTTTCAAATTTGTCTTTGGAAAATTCATTTCATTGAGCATAAACATAGCTGTAGTATATGCACTCCAAGCTAAGTTAGAAATATTAGAGGTCACTTTGAAATAATTTTTTTTTTCACAATATCTACCAAATAGCCTTTGACCCACTGATAAATTGCCAACTTAATTTTCTTAGAAAGCAAAATGAAACTTCATCAAATCTCTAATACCAAAGCCACCATTGCTCTATAGGCAGTAAGATTTTCTCCCAACTAATTAAATGAACACCATTACTGTTATTAGCTTTGCTCCTACGAAAAACAACAACAAATTATCTCTATTAGCTTTGCTCCTATGAAAAACAACAACAAATTTTCTCTATCTCATTTGCATGACATAAGTGGGCAAAGCATTAAAAAATGACTTAACAATCACTAACCTATTCGTAAAATATAATAAAAATTAAACTAAACAATATGATAGTTTGATTTCATATATCTATTATTTAATATTTATAATTTATTTACATAAATTTTATGAAATTAATTTGTAGTCTAAATTAAGGTATTTGGTTTGAATAAAAATTTATTTAAAATTTTTTATTAAACCAAAAGAATTGATAAAAATTATTTTCAAATTTTTTACTAAATCAAACTAAACTATATATATATATATATATATATAAAGAATTTATGAATAAACTATAACAAAATTTCTTTGAAAATAAATGCTTTAATGGAAATTAAACTAAACAATATGATAGAATAACTTTTTTTTTTTAATATTATCACTTGAGTGACAAAGTCTTAATGTTGTTAGGTTTGTTGATGTGACAAAACAATCGAATTTTTTTTGAATAATTTGAAGTTGAAATAAATACTATGGATTGATTAAAACAATTCAATCCTCCCACATATCCACTCTGCTTATTTTATTTCCACACCATAACATACTAAAATGGTTAGAAGGATTAGGTTTGGTGGAAGAGAGATAATAGTAAGAATGTTAGTAGATGTTTTTATATTGAGCCAAATGGACTAATGCTAGTGGTTAAGGGCTCTTTCATTGAATCATTCATCACTCCATTTCCACATAGTGATTCCCCTTTCGGGATCTTACCATATATTTTTTTGGGTGAACAAAACCTTAGCATGAATGGATCATAATAGAACGAATTGGAAAACTAATTTCCATTGAACGAATTGGAAAACTAATTTCCATTGATTGGAGTTTTGAAAGAAGAAGAAGTGACTTGCAGTAAGCAAAACTTCAGTTTCCCACCACACTCGAAATGCTTTGCATCAATTAATCCAGCCATAACCAAACGATAACACAAATAAGCCCAACTACATAATGTACATCCAAAATGACTTCGTCGTTTATCATAACTTAACATATCAAACACTAGGGTTGCAATAATATTGTATTTTTTTTTCATTATTCTTATTATTTTTTGTTCATAAAAATAACATTGTGAATATGATATGAAGAATAAGGAGTTTTGTAATTTCTTTTGAACTATCATTGTAATTTCTCATACAATGTAATTGCCAAATTCCATCATAGCTCCATCTCTGTCTGATTTTGCACTAGGAGGCATGGTCTCTTGGGTCAATTTTCGCAGTACGTTGTAAGAAAGCAAATCCAAATTTAACATCAATTCTTCAATAGGAATCAGGGTTAATACTGAATTTAACCAGAAATAAAATGAACTAAGTCATTTTTATTATCATATTAATTAGATATTATGCTTAGATTTCCAATCTAGTTAATAGTATTAGAACTTAAAAAAAAAACAGAGGAGACAATTCATTGTTTACCTTGTAGTTGTATTAATATTATGTTAGAATTGGGAAGAAGCTCACATAAGGGTGTAAATGAGCCAAGCCATTCACGAGCTGCTCGGTGTTCAGTCCGCTAAAAGCTCGTTTGAATTTTGCTCATTTAGCAAACGAGCTAAGCTTGAGCCTGAATTTCAAACTCTTTTAATAAATTAGATGAGCTTGAGCTAGATAAGATCATTTCGATTAGGCTTGTGAACAACTCAATTATAAGTTCATGAGCAAGCTCGCGAACATGCTCGATAATAGGCTCATGAACAAAATCCTTTCATATATATATATACAATTGAAAATAATTCTTTATCATTACATGTACAACAACATGTTGATTCAATGTTCAATTTAAACATCACTTTAATGCTTTGCAAACCTCACTTTAACGTTTTTCAGAA
>CAOJBK011063617.1:0-20796 GCA_948294925.1 Codiaeum variegatum | reverse complement strand
CAAAACTAATGCCCAATTGAGTGCTACGTTCTATGCTACCACATGCCGAAATGTGTCAGCAATCGTTACCAATATAACACAACAGGCACTTCAATCCGATTCCCGGATTGGAGCAAGTCTGATTCGCCTTCATTTTCATGATTGTTTTGTTAATGTAAATCCATAAAATTGTTCTGGTAACATTTTCCATAAATTTTCTTTAGTACTAGTTAATTTTGACTTTTAATGATTTTTGGGTTTCAGGGTTGTGATGCTTCAATTCTGCTAGATAGTACTTCAAGTATACAGAGCGAAAAATTAGCTGGTCCAAATGTTAATTCCACTCGGGGTTTCGATGTGGTTGACAACATAAAAACGGCTGTGGAAAATTCTTGCCCTGGTGTTGTGTCCTGTGCAGACATTCTTGCTCTTGCTTCAGAAGCTTCTGTTTCTTTGGTAACTTTATACAGATCTGAATTAAAGTTATTTACTTAGTTAATATGACCAAGGAATGTAATTTTTTACAGTCAGGTGGACCATCATGGAATGTTCTATTAGGAAGAAGAGATAGTCTAACTGCAAATCAAGCAGGAGCTAATACTGCAATTCCTTCTCCTTTTGAAGGCTTAACCAACATTACTTCTAAGTTCACTGCAGTTGGTCTCAACACTAACGATCTTGTCGCATTATCAGGTTATTATTATTTCTACTCTAATTAATACTTTCTAGTTTACTTCAAATTCATAATGAGCATTAGAGGATGAATTTTATACATCATTGCACATTTGTTATGATTTTTAAATTTTAGCAATTAAGATCATAAACTTGATTATATGAACAATAATAAAAAATTTTTAATTTAGAAAAAAATTCGGGATAAATTTGAATTTCTTTTTTTAATTAATACATAAAAATATCAGCTTTTAATATGATCCTTGACTTGGGAATTTTCTTGACTTACATAAATTTTGATCGAAAAAATGATAATTGGTTGTCTCTAAATTTGCAGGTGCTCACACATTTGGGCGTGCCCAGTGTAGAACATTTAGCAATCGGCTATACAATTTTAGTGGCACAGGCAACCCTGACCCTACACTGAATACAACATACCTAACCACTCTGCAACAAATATGTCCACAGGGTGGAAATGGAGCTGCTCTAGCAAATCTTGATCCTTCAACTCCGAATAATTTCGATAATAATTACTTCACAAATCTTCAAAGCAATAATGGCCTTCTCCAGTCAGACCAAGAACTATTTTCTACGACAGGGGCTACTACTGTCTCTATTGTTAACTCCTTCAGCAGTAATCAAACTGCCTTCTTTCAGAGTTTTGCTCAGTCCATGATAAATATGGGAAATATTAGTCCCTTAACAGGAACTAATGGAGAAATCAGAGCAGATTGTAAGAAGATTAACGGAAGTTAAATAATATTGTGAGATTATTACTAATAGCATTTCTTGAAAAAAAATCAAGATACCCACATATTTGAGTAAAATAATTTATATTTTTATTTACTCGGTCATGAATTACCTTAATAAACATATTTCTATAATGATTAAACAATGTTAATTACTTCAAGTTTTTGAATCTTGACTCTTCAAAACTCATTTGTCTTAACCCTGTTGTACCAAATTACAAGTTACCCAAATTTATTAAGAAAATATTGTAATATTAATAGAGTTTCCTTAAATAGACTTTTCTTAATTTGCATATGTTGTAATCCCACTAATATAGGAAAACCACGTTTTATTAGGTTAGGAATCAACTCTATTCTATTTCCTATATAGTCTCTATTTTATTTCTTATATAGTCTTGTAAAAGTCTATATATAATTTGTAACATTGCTATTATCAATAGACAAAAAAAAAAAATCTTCATTCTATTAATTTTAACATGGTATCAAAGCCTCTAATTCTAGTGCCTGATCATTCTCTTTAACAAATCACCATATGCCTCTTGAAGAAGCACTATCTAAATCTGCAATAATCAATCCAAATACCAAGAACATGACTTCTACCATGGATCCATCAAACCCATATTATATTCATCCATCAGATCAGCCTGGACGTATACTTGTTCCAATAAAACTAAATGGATCTAATTATTCATCATGGAGTAGGTCTATGATTCATGCTCTCATGGCCAAAAACAAAATTGGCTTTATCAATGGGTCCATTCAACCACCTTCAGAAATTGAAAAACCAACTGAATATGCAATATGGAATCAGTGCAACAGTTTGATCTTATCATGGCTAACACATGCCGTCGAATCTGATTTAGCTAAAGGAGTTGTTTATGCTAAGACAGCTCAAAAGGTGTGGAAAGATTTCAAATATCAATTTTCACAAAATAATGCACCGACAATATACCAAATCTAAATATCTTTGGCCACTTTACTACAAGATACCATGACAGTTTCAGCATACTTCACAAAAATCAAAGGCCTTTGGGATGATAGTACCTATAAATTATTTTGAGATATTACTAATAGCATTTCTTGAAAAAAAAATCAAGATAACCTCATATTTGAGCAAAATAATTTATATTTTTATTTACTCGTTCATGAATTACCTTAATAAACATATTTCTATAATGATTAAACAATGTTAATTACTTTAAGTTTTTGAATCTTGACTATTTAAGACTCATCTGTCTAAACCGTGTTGTACCAAATTACAAGTTACCCAAATTAGTTAGCATAATGAAAAATTCACACGATCCAGATTAAAAAATATAGAAAACAATTTTCTACAATTGAATTTCAATGATCGATTGCAAGTGCTGGCTTAAATAATATTTGTAAAATATAAATATAAACTAAAAGAAAACTAAAAGTTACTTGCCAATGCAAAAGAACTTGTTCACACGTAAATAACAACGGTCCAAATAATATAATTTTTATGTATTTTTCTGTAAGGAAGAACAAGTATAGAGAATAAAATAAAGACAAATAACCTAACTCTGAAGTTAATTGGTTGATGTCACTAACGGTCAATCTTGTTAGAGTGGGATAGAAGCTTACGTGAAACCATCACCAAAGGTGTGAAGCTTGGGATGGTATGTTGGCTCTCATTGTCAACTGATTTCTCTCAAGGCAGAGATATAGGCACTAGATCGTCACTCTAGGTGAACAAAATTGCAACCAAAAATAGAAAATTAGAGTTTTTATTGATTTGTGTCAAGCGGTTGAAGATGCTCCCTATGACCCTTATCTTATTTCTTTTATAGTGTTCCTAAGGCGGTGGAGTGTCTGCCCTAGAGGATAATAGGCTTGTGCTCTCAAGAGAAACTGTCTTCGATATTATAAATTGGACCATGGATATTCCACTTATGCGCTTCTGCTGCTTGACAAAGGATCATTCTCAACACCCTATATGATGGACCTGGGCCGACTTGTGGATCTCGGCTTGAGTACAAAACCATGGACTTCTGTTGGGTCTTGGGTTAGCCCTTTTACCTTGCTGCATTTATTTGGCCCAATGCCAGTTTCATGGACCAGTACTGCCCTTAAACGGGGCCATCATTTATTTGGATTAGGATAAAAAATAAGCTAGTATCAACAATGCGCCTTGTATCCTCAACTAACACCGTCTAAAACTCAGTTGAGGATGCAACACTTACACAAGCATCACTCTACTTATCAATTAAGGTTTGTCCAATCCTTAGCCAAATAGTAGTGGCTCTTTTTATTAGCTTGAGGTTGCAATTTTGATACCTCTTTTCTTGAATTTATGCCATGACCTTTCATCTTCCTAACCTTTTCACTTCTTCTTGTCATTATTTTGCTGCCCTTTTTGTCAATAAATCTGAAAGATCACATATTAATGATAGTACCTATATAAGCCTTCCATAGTCACTTCTTCATCATATTGCAATCAACCAACCTCTTCTCCTCAAGGACAATTACAACCGAAATTTTCTTAGGTATATCTTTTACTTTTCTCAGTTATGTTATTATCATTTTATTTTTATCGATCACATCCCTTTAATTTATACTTTTATTGATGATGGGCAGTTGATTCTATTTTTAAAAAATGACTAAGTTCTCAAGTCAACATCACCTATTGACCATATTGAATTTTACAGGGACCTATCTGACTCTAAAGAGGTCATCAGCTAGGTATTTGTTCCTTACCACCATGGTTATGCTTTAGGACCTTAATGTGATCACATGCTTACCTCTCTTTTCAAGTTTTGTATGAGGATAATTTCCCTCCTAGGTTTAGCTCTTTAACCTTACTTCTATATGGAATTGATCCTTTATGGTTAGGTCTTAGCCCCTAGTTAGTAGTGACTTTCCATCTTGGTATGATAGGATGAAGGGGATTACCATTATGTTTGGATAGAAACATGTCCTTACCTTCTACTTCAGGGTCATGTCTATTACACTTCTAAGTATTAGCCTTCTCTTTGGTGTACTCATCTTTAAGGAGACCATTGACCCCCTTATTCCTTTTGATAAAACTTATGGAATTTACTTTGATTAAACTTATGTTTCTTACCAAAATTTCTTTCCTTTAAATCATTCCAACTTCTTTAACCCCCCACTTGAGGAATATGTTGCCTTCCTCTTATATTTCCTTTGTAAATACATTTATTGCAAGCTTCTTGGTGAAGGTGACCAAGGAACATCTCAAATTGGCCTTGGCTTTAGCCTCAGGTCAAAGCTTTTAAATACCTCCTTCGATGTCCCTAGACATGTACTACAGAGACTTCACTACACATTAGTGCCTTAAACTTGGACATGTTATTACAAGTTGGACTATCTCTAGCCTGGGAGATGGAAATGACTAATAATAGCTAATCCTCTTAGTTCAGACCAAGGTAGATAGGTCACATTTTTCATTCCTTAACCCTTTTTTTATTTTACAACTTCCATTCCTTAGCCCATTGCAGAGGCCCCCTTACCGCTTAAAAAGGGCCTAGAAACAAATGTCTTGGAGCAAGCTCCAAAGAAGAAATAACCTGACATAAGTATTTTCTTTATATCTTTCACAAATAGTTTTATTTCTTTAAAAGTATTTACTTTTATATTTACTTCTTATAAAGAATAAAGACTAGCCTAGCCAAGATAGGGAGTACTTCAGGTTCTAAGGTAGCCAATAGTCCTCCTCCTCCAACCCACCAGTCACCTTTAGTCAGATCCTCTGTCACCTATTAGAATCTCAGAAGACGGGGTCTAAAAGCCAATGTTAGTAGCAACACTCTCTCAATCACACACAACTAGCCAACCCCAACCAAGAACTCAAAATACCGAGCCCCAGTTTGGGCTGAATGTATTTAGGGGCAGTTTCCAACGCAATGACGAATCAAAGTTAGAGACTCAACAATATCACCTTTCCCCGATTGACTTAACAACGTCAAAGGACATTTTTATGTTACAGAAAACTTCAACCCTATAGAGAGAGCTGCTAAGAAGACCACTATCACCATTTTAATCAAGGTACATATGTTTTCATTATGTTTAAGTTGATCATGGCATTCTTGTATAGTCTTTTATCACCTCATCTTGTTCATTTAGGAGGATGGTCTTGAAGATCTTATGGGTTTCTTTACCAACCTAAATACTAAGGATCCCAAATTAGATTCTTCTACTGCCCAAGAAACTTAGGTCCCTACTCCATTTACCACTGATCTCTCTCAAGAGCTACTGAAGCACAAGAAGGTGCTAACCAACCTTAAGAGCATGGGATTGAAGATGCTACTGAAGGAATCAAGCTGAAAATTAGCTTTGGAAAGCCAACATTTCATGGCAGATAATGCCTCTAAGATTCATAAGTCAATGGGGGAAAAAGGACACTCTTGACAACTTTTTTTAGCAAATCAACAAAATGGCATATGACTTCAATCAAATTGAAGCCAATAAGAAATAATTAACTCATTCACAAGCTCGTGTCAAGTGCCATCAAGAGAACTTGAAGGTTAATCAAAATAATGGGAGAGCCTACACCTTTCAAATCAAGAGATTGGGTGCTCAAGCATATCCTTTGGCTAATATAAGTGCCAAATTAGAACATGAGTTGGCTGCAAAGAAGGTTGAGTTAGCCAAAATTCATCTGAAGAGGGAAGAAGTTGCCAAGAAGGCTAATAAACTAAAATATGAAGCTTCCAAGACGTCCATTTATATCAAAGATGGTGCTTATAGGTCAAGGAAGTTAGAAGCCTATATGGAAAAAGACTAGGAGCTTGAATTTGCAATGGGGACGACTCTTGAGGACATGTTTTCTACTTTGAAGTGACTTCAAATATTTAACAGTTTTCTGTAACCCCTGGACAATTCCCTTTTGAGCAACTTTATATTTTATTTTATTAGCCATAGGCTAATTCTTAATCACGGTAAAATTCAATAATGTCATTGGTTGGTCAAAAGGGCTAACTTTTAATATTTATATGTTTGCCTTTTCTATACTTTGCATGAATGCTTGTTTGAACACTTTGTTTTTATTTATTTATGAAATATTTACAATCAACCATTTTAGCCGATATATATACAATGGAAAACATAAATATATCTTAAGTCAATAATTACATACTTAAAATCAACCTTAAAAAGGCAAAAATTTCAATTCAAATTCTCCTTAACTTTTCCAAAATGAGATTAATCAATTGGCTCTCATAAAGATAGTTTGTAAAGATTTAAATATTTTTCATTGATTGATCAGTCTTGGAATTCTTCATGTATATCGTATAGGCTCTATTCCCTTTGATTTCTTTAACCATAAAGTGCCCTTCCTAGTTGGATGACCACTTGCAAAGCTTTGGTTGCTTCTTTCTGAGGGATAGGATAACTTTCCAAATAAGATCTACAACTATTAATGCCTTGGTTGAAATCATTTATTGTATGCTCTTTCCCCCCTTCCCTTTTTCTTTTTCACTTGCATTCTATCCAGAGCCATTGTCCTTACATAGTCTAGCTCATCTAACTCTTAGTACATAGTATTTTCATACTCATATGGAGTGAGATGATTCTGGTAACTCCTTCTAATCGGCCGAATTATTAACTCGATTAGGATTATAGCATCATGTCATAGGCAAGCTTAAATGGCATAGCCCCTTTTAATATTCTGACACTTATTCTGATTGCCTAGAGTGTATCTCCAAACAACTCGTGCTATTTCCTAGGATTCCTATCAACAATCTTCTAAAACATCCATTTTATCACCTTATTGGCAGCCTCAGGCTACCTATTGGCCAATGCATAATAAGGGGTAAGTGTAATAGTTTTATCCCATTCTCTTTGCAAAATTTCTTCTCCTTATCCCTTTTAAACATGATGCCTTGATCAATTGAAATTATTCAGGGAAGTCTTATCCTAATCAGGATGTATTTTTTAATGTACTCAATCACTATCTTTTGAGTAACATCCTTCAAGGGTACTACCTCATCCCATTTCAAGAAGTAATCTATAGCCACCAAGATAAAAGAGTGATGTTGAGAGGATGAGGGGATATATTTTTCCAATTATGTCCATTGCCCATCCTTGAAAAGTCTAAGGCTTAATGATTTGAATAAAGCTCTCTAGCTGGTGAAATTTGAACAGGACTATATTTTTTCCATGCTTCACACACCCTGAAAAACCAATAGGACTATATTTTTTCCATGCTTCACATACCTTGAAAATCCTTCTCCATATTAGGCCACTAGTAATCGTGTTACTGAAGTAGCAATCTTATGAGTTTTCCTAACTAAAGAGCTCCAGCTACCCCCTCATGAACCTCAACCATAGCTAACATCACTTCTCTAAGGCCAAGGTAGAGCAAAAGCTGATCTTAATACTTCTTATATAAAATGCCCTCTTTCTACAGATAGTTAAGGGCGAGAATCCTAGTTTTGTAATCAACATCAATTAATGGATCTTGTAGAAACCCGATGAGGGGGTTTCTCTAGACCTGGCTTATATCAATTGTGAACACCCTTAAGTGTATCTCTATCTGATACTTGAGTGGGTCGATACCCTTAAAGCATAGGAGTGAGACTAGCCTATATTCTTGGGGAATTTCCCAAAGCATTAGACATAACCTGATGCCCCCTAAGCTAACCTATTCTTTTTTCCTTTAGTAGCTCGAGTGGATAACTCTAAGGATATATGCTCAAAAGCTTCTATTAAGTGTATTGCTTTATTACAATAGGGTTGGAGTACTAGGGCTTCACATTTATATTCACTTGACAACTGCTTTATAATAAATAGTGAGTCCCTTCTGATTTTAACAGGCCTTGCCCTCAGTTCTACCAAAATATCTAGCCCATAATAATTACTTCATACTTTACTTTGTTATTAAAATATGGGAACCCTAACTCTCACAAAAGTGGTTATTCTTGATATATCAAACCACATCTCCTAAGCAAATGACTCCTTGATAGTGTGATTGACTTTCTCTTTTGGGATTTCTTTACTTGGATGATGTGCTAGGAAATTGGCCAAGGCTTGGCACTTTACAGTTCTTAGTGGAACATATTGCAAATGGAACTTGGACAATGCTATGGCTTATATCCCAATTTTTTTTCTCTAGTAAGGTAGTGATAGTATGTACTTCATCACATTTTTTCTACTTACCACCATCATAACTACTAGGAGCATGTAGTATCTAGCTTTGTGCATGAGAAATACATAGCAAGCCCAACTTCTCAATCAGGGAATACCTTGACTTAGTATCCGTCAAAATTCTATTGAGGTAATATATAACCCTTTCATATCCTCCTTGCTCTTGGGCTAGCATACTCCCTATTGACTCATATGAGGCTAAAACATACAAAACCAAAAGCTCTTTCAGCCTAGGAAATATCATTAGTAATCGCTTGGTTAGATAAGCCTTGATTTTGTTAAATAGATTCTAATGCTCTTCAGTCCAGATGAACTCCTTGGAATTCCCTCTTAATAATGTTCTCCATGGCTGAATTTTTCTAGCTGTGTTTATGACAAATCTACTAAAAAAATTGATTTTCCCTATTAATCTCTATAATTCTTTCTTTGATTTCAAGAGAGGTATTTCAAGAATTACCTTGGCTTTATTTTTATCCATTTCCACCCATCTTTGGTGCACTAGAAACCCCAAGAAATTACATGCTATAACTCTAAAGGCACATATGAGTGGATTCATTTTCAACTGGTATTTCCTCATTTTATCAAATTCTTAATGGAGATTAGTCACATGTTGCTCCTTCTACTGAGATTGTACCATAACATCCCAATATATACATTCCTAAAATTTTCTTAGAAAGTTTTGAAGATTGCATTCATTGCCCTCTGATATGTTCCCCCAATAATTTTCAAGCTGAACGACAATACTACCCATTCATAAGCACAATCGAGCTAGGGATTTTGAAAGCTTTCTTGTTCACATCTTCCTATATAATTTTTATCTGATTGTATCTTAAATGCCCATGCATGAAACTAAGAATTGCATTTCCTATTATCAAGTCAATAAACATATAGGCCATGGGAATTAGGTACTCATTCTTAGGGGTTGCCATATTCAGATTTTTAAAGTCAATTCAAATATAAAGCTTCCCATTCTTCCTGATCACTAGAACTATTTTGGATAACCATTTGGTGTATATTGCAGGTTAAATAAATCTAGATTTGAGCACTCTTTCTATCTCCCACATGATTAAATCCTCCACCTCAGTTGACATTTAACTTATGGACTACTTAAATGGCTTAGAACCTTATTTTATTGGCATTGTATGCTCCACTATCTCTTGAGAAAGACCTAGCATCTTATCATAAGTCAAGTCAAAATAGTCTTTCTACTTCCTAAGTAATGCCACTGACTTTTCTTCAAACTCAGGAGTGAGCATAACATTTATATAAATTGGTCATGGGTCGGCCTAGGTCATCGGATTCATCTCCTTTAATGGATCCTAGACCTCTATTGGCTCATTATGAAGCTTCTTACTAAGAGTAAGATTAGACGCCCAAGAAGGGAGGGGGGGGTGGGGGGAGGAGGAGAATTGGATGATTTTCGTCTTTTCTGATTAGTTGAATGATTCAATCAACTCTACTTAGGTGTTCGAGCTTATTTGCTCAATTAGTTGTCCAGTGGGTAAATTATGTTACCAAGTCTATTAGGATCCCTAATAAGGACTAAAGAAAACTAAAAAAGTATCTAACTGTATTAATCAACAACCTGAAGATACTTACAACATTAAGTCAAAGCTTGTCATTAGTTTCTTAATGAGTAATGATTAGAAGCCTAATGGTGTTTGTTTGTTTATTGATATGCTTCTAATTGATGAGACTGAGAGTTAAGAGATGTAATGATAAGAAATTCATGAAAATTCTTAGCAAATGTATTTTTATCAAATTAGGTTCAAGTAGTTAGGCATTTGAATGCAATGCACATAAATGAAAAGAAACAATATAAGGATTTATACTAATTTAACACCAAAGGCCTATATCCAGTCCTTAAAGATCACACTTTGAGAGTTCCACTATGTGTGCTCTATTTAATTGGCTAGAGTCCTAACTGACTTATGGGCCAAACCTTAAAGAAATATCCCCTTTCTCCAACCCCTCAAAATTTTGCTAAGGCTTCTAAAAACCTCTCACATATTCCCATGAATAGATGATCCTCTCTTAGACTTTCAATTAGGCGCTATGACACCCCTAATACACATACTGCCTTAATTAGGTTCCTAAAGACCTTTACAGTAGTAGGGATACAAAGTTGAAAATTGAAAACAAAGCTTTTATTACAACAAGTCCTATATGGATCAACACTTTAGATGCATAAAGAATTTTGTTTGAATGAAATAATTTATGGATGAAATCTTAAGAGAAAATGATTGAAAATATAATGTTCATTTGAGAAAATGATTTAATGCACAATAAATTTCATCAAACTTTTTGATGAAAAAAGAAGAAAAATTCAAGACAAATGATTGGAAGAACTTATACAATCTTGAAAATTCTAGAAATTTAAGATCATTCTAATCTCATCAATGAAATCAACCAACCTTTTAAATTTATTTTTTAAGTGGTCTTTATAGAGGTTGAAGAAAACTAGCTACTAAAGATGAAAAATATTTTATTTTCAGAAATCTGTCACCTAACATCTTTATCAACAACTAGCAATCACTCTTGATTTGACAGGAGATATTTTATTTTATTGTAAATTAGGCTTTTTCAGCCATGCCAGCTTGCTAGCTATTGAAAACTAAGTAGATATGAAAAAGTTTACTTTTGTTTCATGTAAAATGTCAAAGAATATTCGTCCTTAATTGGTCAGTTGCCTAATTACTTAGATTAGTGGCTTTAACCATTAAGGAATCTATACATGAAAAGTTTATATTTTTAAAAATAATTGTTTCATGCAAAGATGTCTAAAGTACTGATCCATTTTGACATTTATACTAACAGTGCATATAGTTAGGGTCTTAATGGATCTCGTTAGGCGACTAACTCCAACCTTTTGGGCTCTTGATGGTTCAACTTCTAGTTTATGTCAAGCCAGACTGTTAGGTGCGTAAGTTTTGATTCTTTAACTTACATTAAACTCCTTAGTAGACTTTTTCATTTCACTTTATTTTGTGATCATTAAAATTCAGAATGCTACCTCATGAGGCTAACATTTACTAATAATGTTTAGATCTTTAAGCTCTAAGAATGCAGCTAGGTCTTGACTTTCATCTTCATAGATGAATTCATTCTAGCAAATATGTTCCCAGAATAGATTTCGGAGCATCAAAAGCACTTCTTTTTGTTGCTAGAAAATATTCATAAATTAATTCTTTGAAGTGGAAGCTCAGTGAAAAGATAAAACTATATTAGTCTGAGTCATTTGTTCAACCAATATCATTCTCTAATCTTGAGATCTTTTAGCTGTTAGGAGTGCAGTAGTCTTCACCTTTACATCATAATATAGTGCATATGAAAATTCAACTTCTCGGCTAGAAGGATTTGAATCGGCATGAACTATCTCTACATATCCTTCCCTGGAAATGATTAAGATTTGTTGCATAATTAAAGGAATACAAACATTTGAATGGATCTAATCTCTTCATAGCAAAAGATTTTAATTTACTTGAGCATTTACTACATAATAGCCTATTTGTCGAGTTTCCCTCCTGACTTTTAACTCTATGATTACAAATCTGCCTGGCAGTGTCCCCTTTCCTCCCTTCCCCTATAAAATTATATAGGGAAAGCTTGACCCATTCAAATAAAAAGACGCAAGGCCTCATTTCTTGAATGTTTTCAATGGTAAGATGCTCACACCTTCCCCATTATCTACCATTACCCTATTTGTTGAAATGCCATTTGCTTCAGTCTTGGTATAAAGTGGCCGAATATGATTAGATAAAAACCTTTAGGGTAGCTCAAGAATAATAGTCAATGGTTACATATCTTCTTTGTCATATACACTTGTCTCTAGAATATCCCCATCAAGCTAGACTGCTGCCTCGACTTAAATTGATACTCCTCGAGCAAAATGGTTAATGTAGTTGGGTCCATATTCTTCTCTAGAATAGGATTGATTGTAACCAAATTGATGTTGAGTATCTTAATTTGATTTGGACTTAAAGTGTCTAATATCTCCACCTCTTTGCCTTATTTTAATGCCTTAGGGTTCTCATGCTTTTTCATCCAAACTTTATGCCTAATCCTATTAATATTAACAATTGCTAGTTCATCTTGCTAGCCCTTTTTATGATTCCAAAATTGAGCACACTGGTCCTAGAGGAATTTTTCATCATGCTTTATACACATGTTAACTTTCTAGCCAGCCTTTGGTCTCGGACAACTAGCTTTTCCTTAGCTTTGTCACATGCTGCTTTATTTTTGTCCATCAATTCCTTTCTTTGCTTGTTATTTAGCCTTTCCTTATCATTCCAAAAATGATACTCTCTCTCTCTCTCTCTCTATCTATTGGACTTTCAATCTTCTTTCCCTTAGTTATTCCCTTTTCTTAAGATTAGTTTTAGCAGATGCTATAAGACATATTATCTTTATAGCCTTCTTTTTTTAGTTCTTATCAAGATCGACCACTGGGCTCTTTCACTATAGACGATCATGGAGTTGGGATAGTGTTGCTCCCATTTTACATCTTGTTGAGGCCTTGGCTTAAAAGTCTAGGGAATCCTATCTTACTGTAATGGTATAGGTTTGGTTACCTTAGCATAGCTTTGGTCTCGGTCATCTCGCTCTAAGAATTGAAGCCTTTGATGGACTAACTACTTCCCTTCTTAGTTGGCCAGTTGCCATTTCTTTTTCATGGAGTTTGGGTTCTAGAGATGGATCTCTTCTTTTTAGGAATTCCTTAAACTCCACATTGCAACTAGGACACACCCGACATATCTCATTGTGACCCTCATAATCATGTGTCTAGCTATAGGTTTCTTTCATGTTTCTTTATCCTTTAAATCCACTTTCATTCATAGCAAATTCATTAGATGTCCTTGGTTTTTAGGTCCTAAAGGAGTGATGGTTACCATCCTAATTTTGATCCCATTTCATTTCCCATCCTTAGGGAATGCAGTAGTCTCTACGACTGCATGCTTTTCTTTCCCCAGGAAAAATAAACACCCTTCTTTAATGACCTTTTAAATGTCATTCCTAAAATTAATACAGTTATTAGTGTAGTGCATATCAATGTTGTCCCACTTATAGTAAACCCATGGACGATCTTTAAGAGGAGGAGTGACATATCCAACATTGGGTTCTATTTGGCCATCTTTTAGCAAGATCTCAAAAATTTCATCAACTTTGGAGATATAAAAATCATATTCCTTGGCCAATTGTTTATCTCCTACTTCTTGATGTTCATAAGCTTAGTGAGTCCTTGGCATTCATAAGGATTCCCAGCTTTTAACTTCGCTACATAAACTTCTACTTCATCATGCAAGTGTGACGATCTTCTAGTGCTTTATAAGCCACATGATATTTATAATAGGCTATTTTAGATGGTGTTCTCTATTGCTTTTTATCCTTTAGTAGCCTCTCATAGATTGTTACTCATTCTATCAAGTCATAGAAGTTTTAGAATCTGGTGCCTTGGAATTTTTCTTGAATGCCATATTCATTCCTACAAATGCCAAGTTTACTAGTTCTTGCTCGGGTATAATTGTTGCACACTAACTCTTCAATTTCCTAAATAGGGAGATGCATTTTTCAATGGCCTCCTTTAGATATTTGGTGGTCTTATCAAGATCATCCAAAGTAACTTTTGATTTTGAGCTATAAAACTCATTAGTGAATACCCTAGTCATTTACTCCCAAGTGTGGATACTACTCAACCTCAACATGGTATACTACTGAAATATAGTTTTAGTTAAGGAATTACCAAATGCCAAACTTTTAGATACTCTCTCCCAAATACTTCACCACACTAGTTTGTGAGTTTGGATATATTATCTTTTGTGTAAACATTGTCATCTCCTAACAATAAAGTGAAATCGGGCATCTTGTATCCTCTAGAAAAGGGACACATCACATCTATATAATCTAGATAGGGTTTCTTGTATATCTCATTGGGCAAGCAATTGATTTGTATCCCCATTCTCTGGAGCTGTTTAGCTGACTCAATATCTTATTTTTCATAATTTCGGGTTGGAAGAACCAACTAACCTTGTCCTAGAGCTTTTTCAATAGGCCACCCTTGGACTTGACCTCCCACTAGATTAATAGGTGCCCTCTAATTTCTTGCTTGAGGTTTGTTGTATTAGCCCTAAACACCCTCTCCTCCTTGGATAACATCGTTTCTCTGAGCACTATGAACTTTGCCACACCTTAACTAATTCTGATTTCCTTGAGGATGCTGTTAAGGATGAGGTGGAGTAGCTCGTTAGGCAAAAATATCATTTTAATGCCCTTCTAAGATATCAATCGGGCTTTTAACTAATGTAGTGAAGTTATAAATAGTATTATGCACCTCATTCTTTACATTCATGTTTTCCTATATGAATTGGTTCATCACTCGGGAGATTGGTTCATCATATTGGTATACATGTCCACGTTATCATGAGCTATGGTCGATCCGATAGCCATGATGTCGGATTGGTTCAGGATCATCGGCCTAGGCATTACTGATTCTCGATTGTATTCATTTTTGTCAATATTCTATACTCCAACATTTTCCTTTAGTTTCAGTGGAGATTTTCTTAGTATAATCACCTTTCTAGCTAAGTTTATTCTCTTTACTTCCCCGACTAAAACTGTTTACATAGGGTCATCAATTTTAGCAGTTTCATTTTTAGTGTTTTTTGAAGTTCCAGCCATTTTACTCAATTAGAACAGGGTCCCACCAAGCGTTCCAAAAATATGTTTGTGTTCAAGATGATTTTAATAGGCTGATTAGGGGTAAAACAATCCTTTAATTATTTCATATGGGTTCGTTCATTATAGTCAAGGCAAGAATATAATACTCTGAATAAGAAACTTCTTTTTATCATTTTATCTTAAATAAAAATGGTCCAAATAGTATAATTTTTAGCTATTTTTCTAAATAAGGAAGAATAAGTATAGGGAATGAAATCAAGATAAATACAAAAAAATAAATAAACTAACTCTTACGTCAATCTACGTCACCACCGTCAATCTTGTTAGAAAGGGATAGAATTTTATCTCGAGATTTATGTTAAACTGTCACAGGAGGTATAAAGCTTGGGATGGTACATAGGCTTTTGCCGTTCACTGAGTTCTCTCAAGGTGGAAATATATGCACTAGACCAGTGCTCCTAGTAAAAAAACTATAACCGGAGTTAGAAAATTAGGATTTTTGTTGATTTGTGTCAATAAGTTAAAGATCCTCCATGTGATGCTCATCTCATTCCCTTTATAGTATTCATAAAGTGGTGGAGTGGCTACCATAGAGGATATTAGTCTTGGGCTCTTAAGAACAATTATCTTTGGTCTAATATATTAGACTATGGATATTACACTTATTAGCTTTACTACTCGGCCTAGGATCATGGTCAATGCCCCATTTGGTGGGCCTAGGTTGACTTCTGGATCTCAGCCTGAGCACAGAACCATAGACCTCTGTTAGGCAATGGATATAGCCCCTTTATCTTGCTCTTTTTACTCAGCTAGGGTCGGTGTCATGGACCATTCTGGCCATTAAACGAGGCCATCACTTACTTAGGCTAGGGCTTAAAATGGGCCCGTGTCAACAGAACCACTATGTTTTTTTGTTTGCAAAATGTGTGTATATATATATGTGTGTGTAGGCAAGTTCAGTGTAATTCGATTCCAAATTGAATTTTTAATTTATAAAATTATAAATTAGTATTCATATTTTATAAAGATATATTTTTTAATTCATTTTATATTTTTGATACTGATCCTTTTATATGTGATTTATTATGTTTCTATTACATTGGTAATAAATATGAATTGTAATTCTAATTAGAATTAGATAAATTAAAATACATTTAATTTGTCATTAGTTCTAATTAAATAATTAATTCATATTTATAGATTAGGTTGACATCTAGCAATGTATTATAGTCATCCAAGTAATGTAGAATACCATGTGATTATCAGTATACATTTTATAAACAACTTGTCTAGTAATAAACCCATTTATCATTCTGATATCTTCATATTGATCATGAGTATGGAATTATTCAATGCATATAATCAATATTATTTTTTGATTCTAGAACATGAAACTTTTTAAAAGAAAAATATTTAAAACTCTTTTAATAGTATTTTGCTTCAATAACTACTACAAGAAATTCAACTTCTTGCAACGAATTTTTTTTTTATTATAAGTGCTTTTTTTTATCATCGTAGGATTTCAATGATGAAAATTTTTGTCGAGTAATCATTATTGTAACCCATCACAAAATGTACAAATGACAAAATTTTCATTCATCGTATAATATATATTATTAGATGATGAATTTTATAGTTGTCATTGTCATTTTTTTTAGTGATAATATAGTCATAAATTGTGTCCTATCATCGTCATCTTACTACCCATCTCGTCACAAAAAAAAAATTTAAAATGATAATATTATTAGTTGTCATATAAATTTTTATATGTAGTTACAATAATTCATTATGTATTTTATCTTAAATTTGTAAAAAATTAATTATTCTCTTAAAATCTACATTTTAAATGACAAAACTTTAATCATCATAAAACATTTATACATTTAATGATGTTAAAATCATAATTCATTATGTAAAAATTCCATCATCTTAGTCATAGAAGGTAACAAAAAGTATTTTTTAATTGACATTTTTGTAATTGTCATAATATTTTATCTTTAATGACAAAATTGTCATAAACTATAATCCATTGATATTACCTTACAAGCAATTTTCATCACAAATTGCAATTCAAATTTTAATTAATGACAATAACTCCATTATATTCTTTATTTCAAATTTGTCATCAAATTTTCGATTGTAAGGAAATTTTATGTATTTAGTAACATTAATATCATTGTATTGAAAATTTGTGATCAAATTAAAGTCATAAAAATTTAGAGGACAAATTTTTTAATTATCATACAAGTCTATATTTATAGGGATACCAACTAAGGGTGTAAATGAAACCAGCCCACTAGAGCTTTTCTTGTTTAGACTCTACTCTTTTGATTTTTTTTTCATAGATTGAAGTTCGAATCAAGCTTGAGGTTTGTTTTGACTTGGGTATATTTGAGCTTTAATAATAACTTCATAACTAAATGTTTAAAAGAACATTAAAACACCATATAATAACAAAATACATATTCTTGTCATTTTACTATGGGCTTTTTACTAAACTATATTAAAATTTAAAAATATTTATATAAATATACCTATTTTGAACAATTTTACCTACATGCATAATTCGACAATCAAAGACATGAATTGACACTTTTTTACTCTAAAATTTTGAATTTTAGTTAACATTATGAAGGAAAGGGAAGATGGGTGATAAAGGCCAATTAGACTTATATTTTTCTCCATTTCTTGGTCATTATCTAGGGTAAATTGGTTTGATTTACTTATTTTTGTTTATTTCCAGCCATTGTTGGGTATGAACACTATTCTAAAGCTTGGTTTTAAATAGTTCAGTTATGGCATGAAAATAGGGGGAAAAAGGGCTATCTTTAAGCAATAAAGCACTTTAGAAGGGCTCACGAGCTAGCCTAACGGTAGTGAATGTTGCCCGTGACCCAAAGAATAGCTGATGTGTCACAATAAACCAAGGAAAAATTGGAGAAGCTGTTTCACTGGCAACTCTTACGCCCATGAGCTCCTACTTAGCTGTTGGATCAAGCGAGGAAAAGAGCGAAGTTTAAGGGCACATGGGCTAACCTCACGGCCATGTGAGGTGCTCCGTGAGTGACCAAAAAATGCATTATAAAAGCAAAATAGAGCAGAAAAAAGGGAATCTTGGGAGTTTGGACCAAGGACTCACCTAAGATACTTAGAGTCGCCAAGAACCAAGAAAGAGCATATTAAGGAAGCAACTTCAGGTGGAGTAACACATCTCTATCCAAGATTATGGAAGATTATCAAGAGATTAGAGGATTGAGGTAGATTTCTTCATGGGTTTCTTAGTTTCTTTCCTTCTACTTTTAATTTCTTGTTCTTTCTTTGTGACCATGAACTAAATATCACTTGTCTACCTAGATTAGATAAGTTTTAATCACTTTGATTGAATTAATCAATAGTTTTCTCAATTAAAGTTAGTTTTTGCATCAATTTATGCCTTTGATTTAAATTTTCTAAACTTTACATAGCAATGCATGCTTACTTGTAATGGTTGTTATTCTTTCTCTGTTAGAGATAGAAAGATTGAGCTTAAAACACTCTTAGGCACATAGGATTGTTGTGATTGCTAGAGATAGATTCACAAACACCTAGGGTTTTTATTGATTCCTTGAAATGCTTAATGCTTTGCCTATTTGAATGGGTTTATGAAGAGATTTACTTATTACTTAGGGATTAGGGATTTAACCTCCTGAGAAAAATGTTAAATCTACTTTTGAAGGAATACCCATTTGATGCTTGAATGATATTTCATTGAGTTTATTGATTAGTCATACAATTATGGTTAAAACGAGTCGAAGTCTAGGTAGACGCTCTATCTTATAATTGTTTTGTCTTAAATCTTGCATTTTCTAGAATTTACTCAATTAGTTTGGTAAATTAAAATTAAAATTTTTAGTTAGAATTCAATCAAAATGAGCATTTAATTATGAGTTAGACAATAGTAGATGAGAGTGAGTTGGTACTTGGTATGACTCCGTGCACTTGCGGGTGTTGCAATTGGCATGCATAAAGTTTTTGCATCATTCCTAAGGAGCATTTGGTTGAATACAGTCAACATTAGCAATAAATCCAAAGATATTGATTTAACCTTTAATTTTTTTTTGTTTAGTTTTATTTTCTCATTTTATCTCATTTCAGGTAACAATGTATGACCAGAGCTAACTCCTCCGGACTACTTCCTTACGATCTAGAAATTCAACTGATTGTAAGGAGATAAAGGCAAGAGTGGGAGTTTGCTTTGACCGGAGGCAACCCATTTTTGGAGATTCCTAAAGACACACCGGTTTAAGAGGTGGAGGAGGGTATTGAACAAGTGAATATAGAGGTACTTGAACTAAATATAGAGGGAAACAATGGTGGAAACGGAAATAATATGATAGCATTGGTAATAGAAATGCCATCAGAGCCAATAATGGTAATGGAATTGGCCATGGAGCCAGAGTGTAGAGGACTATGCAAGACTTCACACGAGCCGACATGAATGATGTTGGCGGTCTAATTCGAAGGCCACCTGTGGACACCAACAACTTCAAGATTAAGTCAGCTATCTTACAAATGATCCAAAACTTGTGTCAATACGAGGGTTTGGCTCATGAGAACCCATATATCTTGATGAGTTTATAGAGATTTGCAACACATTCAAAATGAATGGGGTATTGGAGGATGCAATTATGTTGAGGTTGTTTCCTTTCTCATTAAGGGACAATCTAAAGAAATGATTGAAGTTTTTCCCTCCTGGATAGTTCACCACATGGGGACAATTAGTAGGGGCTTTCCTAGAGAAATATTTCCCTCTTGTGAAGACTGTAAAACTTAGACACAAGATCTACTCTTTTGTGTAAATGAAAGGGGAATCCATCTACGAAGGTTAGGAGAGGTTTAAATATTTACTCCTAAAGTGCCTATATCATGGATTTACATTATGGAAACAAATTAAGGCTTTCACAAATTGTCTTAATTATAAAAATTGACAAATCTTAATAGCCGTCGAAGGAGGATCCCTAGACCAAAAGACCCTGGAAGAGATATGGGAATTGATTAAAGAAATGTCTCGGGCATATTATCAATCGTTACCTTCGCTTAGAGACATGCCAAGGCTAAAGGCACTAGGGGCACACACCATTGGTTTGGTCATTTCTCTCTCAACACAAGTTGAGGCTTTGAGAAAAAGGTTTGATGTTTTCACTTCGAGTACCTCTAGGCATCAAACAATGTTTTGTGAGAATTATGGTGGTGTCCATCACATGCAGGAGTACAACATGGCTGGGGCTAGTTGGTTGAGTGGGAGTCAAGAATAAGCTAACTTTGTTAAAGGAATGCAAAGGGGTGGAAACAACCTTTATTCAAACAACTACAATCCTAGGCAGTAGAACCACCCCAATTTTTCTTAGAGAGACTAAGGTGATTAAAAGGTTCCCTTACCGGGATTTCAACAAAGGCCCTATATAAGCTCAACTCCTTCTACTTAAAAAGAGTAGTCTTAAGGAAATGATTGGGAAGTTTGTGTAATAAATAGATATAAGGTTTCAAAACCAAGAGAAAATCAATAGAAGCACACAAGTCTCTTTCTAAAATCTAGAGAATCAAATAGGTCACATTG
>CAOJBK011063167.1:0-10703 GCA_948294925.1 Codiaeum variegatum | reverse complement strand
TAGACAGAAGAAACAACCATCTTGCTTCAAGATTATGTCACTGCAGTAGTGACAGATTCCACAAAAACACTTTACCCTCTTACCTTCTCACCTTGTCCTTCCAATTCCCCTGAATAGATATTATTTCTTTCTAATGTTTCTATAGTGTATGAACCTTCATCTTATCATCAGGCATAAGGAGATCCCAACTAGGAGGCAGCAATGCAAACTGAACTGTAGGCTTTAGAAGCCAATGGCACCTGGACCTTACATGATTTTCCTCCTAGTAAGAAGGCTATTGGTTCCAAATAGATTTATAAAATCAAGTATAAACTTGATGATACTGTGGACAGGTACAAGGCTAGACTTGTAGCTAAGGGTTAGAATCAAATTGAAGGATTGGATTACTATGATAGTTTTTCCCCTATGGTAAAAATGGTTACATTAAGATTATTTTTAGCTGTAGCTACTGCATTTAATTGAAAAGTTCATCAGGTTGATATTAATAATGCTTTTTTGCATGGTTATTTGGATGAGGAAGTGTATATAACACCTCTTCTTGGTTATGATTGTTCCCCTGGACAAGTTTGTTTGTTGCAAAAATCTTTGTACGGTCTAAAGCAAGCATCTAGGCAATGGAACAAAGAGTTCACCAATGCACTTTTTGACTTTGGACTCACCCAATCTTCTAATGATCATTGTCTCTTTATACAATAGACAGATGATGGAATGCTGGCAGTGTTGATATATGTTGATGATGTGTTAATTGCAAGTGCGGACATGGATGATATAGTGAAGGTTAAGTAATATTTGCATACAAAGTTCACTATCAAATATATGGGTATAGCAAAGTACTTCATTGGTATTTAATTGAATTATTATTCTGAAGGATTATATTTGAAACAAAAGAAGTATATTTTATATTTACTCCAGGACACTGGTTTGGCTGGTTATAAGCCAGCTTCTGTTCCTTTTTCAAGAACTTTCAAATTACAAGAAGCAGGGTCTCCTTTGTTGCAAGATGTTGAATAGTATAGAAGACTTATAGGTAGATTACTCTATCTAAACCTCACTAGACCTGACATTTCACATGCAACACAGCAACTTAGTCAATTCATGACTTTTCCTCGATAACACCATCTTGATGTTGCGTTATATGTTGTTAAGTATCTCAAAGGTTCTATAGATCATGGTTTGTTTTTCCCTTCTGCCTCAGACTTTCAGTTGTTTGCTTATTGTGATGCTGACTGGGCATCATGTGTAGACACTAGAAAATCTTTAACAGGGTTTTGCATATTTCTAGGCAAAGCTCTCATTTCATGGAAAACAAAGAAACAAGTTACTATCTCAAGGTCTTCAGCTGAAGCAGAATACAAAAGCATGGGAGCTATAGTTTGTGAGCTATAATACATCACTTATTTGATGCAGGATTTTAATGTTTCAATCTCAGTACCAATCCCATTCTACTGTGACAACAAGTCTGCCATATACATTACTCAAAATCCAGTGTTTCATGAAAGAACTAAACACTTGGAGATTGATTGTCATATAGTGAGGAACAAATACAAAGAAGGACTTATTACTCCTGTTCATATTCCTTCTCATCTTCAGTTGGCAGATTTATTCACTAAACTACACTCTGTTAAAGATCATTTGAGGCTACTATCCAAGATGGGTCTATTTTTGCAGCCTCCATCTTAAAGGGGGGATGTTAGATTATAGTACACTTAGTGTACTGTAATATTTATTTAATAGCAACATTAGAAAGACAGCAGCTAAAGAAGCATACTAGCTGTAAAAAATTTGTAACAGATGAAGAAACATAACAGAACACTAGTAACAGATGAAGAAGCATACCAGCAGCTGAAGCTTGACACAGAAGGAATACAACTAACAGAGGTAGAATACTTGTAATAGAATTGTAACAGAATGAAGTTGGAAGTGTAACAAAAGAATAACAGAATGACAACTGGAGGTATGTGGAAGTGTGTGCAATAGAATGACAGCTGAAAGTGTGTGCAACATCTGGAACATATAGTGTGTGCTGCAATTTTGATTGATTAGATTGTATAGCAAGCTTCTTTAGCTTGACAGACTTGTAACTCTGTGTATATAAAAGGAATTAGTAGTTTTCATTGTAAAAATGTTACAGAAAGTTGAATGAAAGAAGTCACACTTGCTTCTTTTCAAATGAACTACTTTGTTTAACAAAATTGAGCTACCAAAATCTCTCTCTCTCTCTCTAACCAAGCAACCAAATTATTTTTCTATGCTGTTGATCTTTTGCCAATGAGTCAGCCGCATAGTTTGCTTCTCACACATTATGAATTACTCTGCAAGCTCTACCTAGATTCATGAGTTCCTTAATCTCATGAAAACTCATAAAATTTTATGAGACCTAAGGATGTTTTTGCTTCGGTGGGGGAAAATACACTTGAGGAGACATCCTTACTCTTCAGGACCTCATTAAAATAACCAAACATAAGCCATTGGGAAGTACAATTAGACCTTTGGTTCATCAGCTCTTTCCATAAACCCAATATTTCAGCTTCATTTTTCTAGCCATATACAGTTATGATTGTGCATTTGAAATGGCTTTGTAGTCACTCACCCTCTACTGCAATCCAATTTGATCCTTGAGCAACGAAACTACTCTTGAAAGATGATTTTACCCTCTCTTGTTGGCATAATCTTGGCCTTTTCTCCAATTCCATGAGCATGGTGTACCATCAACTTCATTTGGCTTCTTCTTTGTACTCTGATTCAATGATTTTGGCCAAATCTTCACACACTTTTTTTTTATCTTGATTCTTGAACAATCCTAGTTGTTCCCCAATTTCAAAGTTATGTTTGCTTCTTTTTCAGAGGATAAAATCATATCATCTTCCACTTCAAGGCTTAGGTTTGGGTTTGGTTGAATTGGTGAGATGATTGAAGTGTTTCTCTTTTGGATGGTTTCATCTGATAATGAGTTTTTGAAATGTGGAGAAGGAGTGGGTGAAGGATTACACAAGTTTGAAGGGTTGTTTTTCTTTTCTCTTTGTGAAGTATAGTTTACGGTACTTCCTTTTTTTTCTTGGATTTTACAGGCTTGGTCAAGGCCCAATAAAATGTCTTGTTTTTCTATTTCATTTACTAGAGCAGCAGAATTGGGCTTTTGAGGGCGGGAAAGAGATGCGAGGGGGTTGGGCTTTAAAAGAAGGCCCACTGATATGAGAGGGATCATATTGGTTCTTGGTTGAGTCAATGGTGGTAGAAATAAGGCTTGGGCTTAAAATTGAGTCTTGGGTAGGACAAAAATGGACTTGTCCACTTTTTGTGTTGATTCTTTCTAATAAAGAAATGGAGTGATTTTAGGTTGAATTCTTCCCCAACCTCTTCAAATCTGATTGGGAAAACTGATTCATTAATTATCACATGTGCATGATCTATAATATGTGGTTTTCGATCTGTACAAATCAAGAACTTTGCTAATGTAAGGAGTTTTTTCTGGTTAATGTTTTGTAGCTTGAGCATGCCAAATTTCCCCATTTATTTGCAAAGATTGAAAATACTTTATCGTCACATGCTTCAAGGAGTAGAAATTCACACTTAATCCGCGCCAGGCGTTTGAAGAATTGATTTATGATCCCTTACTTACTAATTGTGTCAAAATTTTCCACTATACAATCCTTAGATTCTTTGATGAAATCATTGAGAAAGTCTTCATTCATAAAGTTAAGTATATGGCTCATAACCTCTTGGTACTTAGCTGAGCAACCTTATACACCTTTATTGTCTAAGATATTCTAAATGTGAGGTAGGAAATCTACCTTCACCACTTGTGTAATCAAGCAATTCTTGAGCCACCCATTATTTTCCTTGTCAATTTGGATTTCAATAGGTTTGCTATTATGGCTGAGTGTGGGTGTATGTGGATGATTATGGTTGTATGTTTGGCTGGAAATGGAGGCTTTTGATTGATGAGACTTGGATAGTTTGGGTGGGTTGGATGTTGATAATTTTACCATTATTTTGCTTCCTTGAATCAATGAACCATCTGTTGAAACCGTTGTGTTCTCTACTTCTGCATAATGCTTAAATCTTACGAAACCAAATCTGTATTTGGGATGATGGCTTCTCTTCCTCAATGGTATGAAGATGTCATAAAATTTTCCAAACTTTCAAAGATGGAGCTGATAACAGATTTTGAAATAAAGAGTGATAAGAAGTCTAAAGATTGAGATGAATTTATTCCTCCATTTGGTGTTGTTATAGACAAACTTGAACGGTGGAGTTAGTGGCACAAGGGAGGCAGGGGATGGTGGTTTCTCACTCTAGTTTTCTCCCATCCTGGAAAAGAATCAAATAATAAAGGAAATAAAAACTTAGTATAACTTTGATTTTCATTTAAAAAATATTAAAATTGATCTAAATTCTTCTTGCTTTGTGCATGCTATTCCAGCCTCTCATTGGGATGGATGTTGACTTTTTTTGCTTTTCAAACTTTTATCTTACTTTATTCATACACTCTAGCCTTTTCATTGGAGAATTTTAACTTGAATAGCTACATTCTCATTTTATTTTTATAAAATAATGATGATAATCTCTCTCTCTCTCTCTTCTATCATTGTTTGCTCAGGTTTATTAAACAAAAAATTAGTTAAGTTTCAAATTTTGAAGCCAATAAAAAAGGTGAGCTATGTAATGGAAGGATTCCCATTTTGTATTATTGTTTAAAATTTTATTTTCTTCTACTTGACTTGAGTAAAGAATTTTGTCATAATTTTGTATTCTTTACTTAGTTTTAGGTGTGGGTTTTCTCATCAACATAACATTATGATAGTTTTTTTCCAATATATTAATAAGAAAAATAATGCTTATAAAAAAATTAGACTTCATCAAAAAAATAATAAAATAACTCACGGATTAATAAAATTGTTAACATTAAGACTGAAAAACTCATTCCACACTTTAAAGATTGAGTATGAGTTTAAAGGTCCACAATCTAGAAGAAATAGAATTAGATATGAAAATATCTCCTCTATATCCTAGAAAATTCCTATTTAAGGGAAATACATACTGAACCGTATTATTTGAACAATTAGATAGGAATACATAAAAATACTGTCATAAATATACCTTCAAAAGGAAGGACAAGAAACGCACAAATCCTTACTATTTCCATTCAACCATAGCATTAAGTCATTTAGTAATTTAAGTATATCATAGTAGAATTAGAAAAAAGTGCCCTACAATAATACCGATATCAGACTAATACTACTGTAAATACACATTCAAGAGGGACACATCAAGTGAAATTAGAGTAAAAAACTCTAGTTTCTTTTTAACTATTTCTCGTGTTTGAAGTTCTCTGGATCATTGAGACCTAGGTTCAGGACTAATCTTAACAAAAATGATTTAAGTTTTTCTGTCGATTATAAGGTCACTGACACGAAGAGCATGTATTGGTATGGTTATAACTTTATATTTTTTTTAAGGAAGAAAGTATGGATAAATAGATAAAATTTTTAAGGTGTTATACTATTATTGTTTCAAAATGAGAAATTTTTTAACGACAAAAGTAGAACGACCTAAAGATTGAGTTTAAAGTTTTATCTATAAAGTAACATAATGAAAAGAGACATCAATCATAAATAAGGGCGGACTCATGATTTAAATACGAGATGGGCTAAATTCAAAGAACAAGAATATTTTTTTATAATAATAAAATTACAAAAATAAAATGTACACGTATTAACTTTAAAGGTTCATTTACTTTGTTATTTATTAAATAAAGATAATAAATTATTCAACAACAAAATTATGAGATTCAAACAACTGCATTCTCTACCTTGATTAATAATGTACGTCATATATGATAAATTGTTTTTGAATTAAAAATATTCTTTTAAAAAAAAGATTTCTTTTTATAGTATAGCATATATATTTGAACTTCAATCACTTTTATCCAAATAAATTTAGATGAATGAGCACACTTGAGGTCTAGCTCAAGTGGTAAGAGAACTGCTTTTTGGAGTGAGAGATTTTGAATTCGAGTTTCTTCCTCCACACTAAGTGAGATTTTGCCTATATTCGAGTGTTAAGAGGACTACTACTCCTGATGTGTAGCTGATGGCCCATTGGACCCTCCATTATATCCAAAAATAAATTTAGATGAATGAGATTTAAATTAATTACTATAGTTATTATTACAATTGAAGATTATAAGTTTATTATAATTAATGCCATAGCAAAATGAAACTTTAAACATGCTTATTATTATTTACTAGAAAAACAGAGAGAACATTATTATGCATAAGAAAGTACGGAGGCAATGAAATTTTATATATAAATGACATGGGTTGTAATCTAAGTTATAAATTGTATGTTTAAGAATAGTTATGTGAATAAAAGTACTTGCACGAGACTTAACAAAGGCTATAGCCTAGTTGAGTCTGTTCTTAGATCCGTCCTTGATCATAAATCATTTTTCTTTGATTAGATACAATAGCTGAAGTCTCTTTTAGTAATAATAATAATAAATAATAAATAATACAAAGAGCAACAAGAAGTTGTCAGAAAATCTTCATATCAAGTATTTCAAATCTATTCTTCTCTAATACTATAGTCCAACAAAAGATTGTCCCGCGGATGATCGATTAAAGGACTAACATTCTTAAAAAGGTATGTCCAAGATTTCTTATCAAATTTTTTAGGAAGACTTATCATGGTCACCGGTGACAGCTTCATTATCATTTATCACTTCTAAATCTCCAGGCAAATTGTCAAAAAGATTTTCTAAAGAGACTAAAGCCTCATTAGGAAGTTGTTTATTGCATTCCATGATCTTGGCTTCTTTTTGAACATCTTTATATGAGCTGACAATTGTATGAATGTGGTTTAGCCCATAATTAATAGAATAGTCGTAATAGGATGAGAAATTGGTCGCCATTCAACAATTAGAAATCATCTTCATTCAATTAGGTTATAAATGTAAGTAGAGTTTATTTCTCTTTTTTTTAATGATGTTTTTTCCTAAAAATATGAAATTATCTTTCATTAATTATCCTCTCTTCTGCTTCTCTAAATCCCATCCAAACGAGTTATACTTGCATGTCCTTAAATCATGTAGCTGTGTGATCCAGGACCCATAAAAATACACGTGCTCTTATCTTGTATGAGTCGCTAAACGTTTTAACCACTGTTTTCTCTGCCTCTTTCTCCTTTAATCTTTTTCCATTGAACAACCACAAAAATAATATTATTTTTCAATTTCAAAGGAATCAATTAAGAGCTCTTGTATACTTCAAAGACGATATTACAAAGATGATGAAGTTGATTCAGATTCAGAGGAAGCAATCTAGATTTAGTAATTTCAAGCTGTATTTGTTTTCAAATGATTGTTATTGTTTTTTTTTTTCACTTATTTCACTAATGGCCATGGATGAATTAACGAGGTCAATGAAGAAACTATTATTGCAATGACTACGAGGAACATTGAAGAAGGTAGTCAATTTAGATTGAGGATGTTCTTGTGAGTATTAGATAATCTTCTTTCTCTTTGACTTAGATTGATTGTTTTTTATTCGCAGATAGACTATAGATATGTTCTTAAATTATTGTTCAAATTCTTAAAATTTTTATTTGAATTTAATATATCAAATATTCAAATAATTTCAGTATTTATTTTTGTTATTTCTAATGTATATTTAAGGCACACATAATGTATAATTTAGCTATGTATCTCTGATATATATTCTGAATAATTATCTTATGAATAAAAATACTTTCAGAAACATCTAATGCATAATTTATACATATGTAAAATATAATTCAAGTATATATAATGTATATATCTGTTTTTCAATAAATAATTTAGACATATAAATAAGTATATATTTTTGTTACTTCAATGTATTTTTTACCAATTTATAATGTATATTTCTTTTATTTTTAATTTATAATTCGGTTGTATAATATATGATTATCATAAAAAGTGTAAAAAGATTATAATATGTAGATAATATTCATATGTAATGTAATGTATTTAGACATATGTAACATATAATTCAAATATATAATGCATATTTCTATTTTTCAATAAATAATTCAGACATATAAATAAATTTATATTTATTTTATTGTAATGTATATTTCACAGATTTGTAATGTATATTTTTTTTCTAATATATAATTCAGTATATAATATATAATTTAGCTATAAAAATTATCTAATATATAATTTTGATATATGCTCTATATACTTATCCTACAGGAAGAGTTTTTTTTTTAATATCTGATATATAATTTAGATGTTCAAATATACAATTTACCTATAAAAAAATGTATAAGAGTATAATGAGAATATCAAGTTCAAATGTAATATGAAGCTCACAAAAATAAAACAAAAAGGAAATGCTGGAAAAAAATAAATAAATAAAACTGAAAAAACAGAAAAAAAAAAAAAAAAAGAACAATCCACACTTTTTTTAAAAAAAATAGAGAAAATGTAAAAATAAGAAAAAAATATATATCAGTCAGTTGCTCATGTAAAAACAAAAAATTTCATGCAATATTAAGGAAAAAGAATATATATATATATATATTTTGCTCATGTAAAAACAAAAATTCCACGCCATATAAAGGGGAAAGAGAAAAAAAAATTAAATACTTGAAATGAGAAGAAATATGTATGCATCAAGATTCCTCGTACTACATGGTTGAATTATACCTAGTAGCAAAGTTGTAACTTTTTTACATCATCTTTTCGTGCATAATATATTTGAATATATAATATATGAATTTTAAACCATATAATTATATAATTCAGAAACTATTTAAGAATATATCTATTCAAATGGATTCTAATATGAATATGTGAGAAGTCTCGTGCGTGACCATGGATAATGGTCAATAATTCAATGTTAAAAAATTTATTGAAAGATATTACGGACGAAAATCTTTAAAGAAAATTTTGTTAGAAAATCAAAATATAATGTATTAAAATAAAAAGATATTTATCAATATTTTGTAAATTGTGTGAACATTAGTTAATGGAAAAAATCCATAAAAGAGACGCAAAATTTGGCCTCTAAAGTACAAGACTCAGTCTCTAAAGTGATTTAGAGACCGAATAGAGACCCATCCATTCGGTCTCTAAAACCCTTGTATGTCCAACTAATTTTAAATTTGGTTTCTAATTATATCAGTCTCTAAATTAAAAAAAAAAGTCTAATTAATTGTTTTTAAAATTTTGTTATATATTATATTATTTTTAGTTTTTTATAATATTCATATTAATATTTTAAAACTTTTTTATAATATTAATATTAAAGGCAAACCGAATCTTATTCCATCAACACTAAAAGACTAACATCTTGCAAAGGAGGTAAGTTTTTGGTCAACATTCTTTAACTTTGTTTCTTGATTGCATAGCTTGAATATTCATACATGTTAAGATAAAATCTTACTTGATTATTATTTTTTTAATGAATTAAATCCATAAAAAAAAAGGAGAAAAAAACAAAAGGAAAAGAAGAACTCAAGAAAGTGAATAAATGTATAAGATTTTATGAGATTAAAAAAAATTACTACTATTAACTCAAAACAAAAGAAGAAATTTAAAATTTATTTGAAATTTAAAAAAGTAAAAAGGGAAAGAAACTTACAAAGAGTTAAATAGTTGCATGGGTGGAATCCTTAAAGAAAATATGGAAGGTGAAGAGAATGAAAAGAGAAGAGATGACGAGAAAAGGGGATCTGAAGAAAATTTAGGGGTTGTATTGTTTATTTTGAGATCGAATTATTTAATTAGAGAGTGAAAATATATTAGAGATTGAATTTAAGAGATTGAACCTATTATTTTTATTTAGAGACCGAATTTCTTTTGAAGACCAAACTAGAGACATATTTTTTAAATATATATATATATATATATATATATATATATATATATTTTAGTGTGAACACAATAAGCTGTTGATAGATGTGTGATTTTCTTGCATTATTTGCTTTAACATAAATATGGTGTCAATCAATACAATGAGATAAAGGGATCAACAAAGGAATTTGGTTTTTATATCTAGTTTGGAAATAAAGGTTTTTTATTATAAAAAAAAAATTATAAAAATTTAAAAGAAAGTGTTATGATCATGACAAATGTATAAGTTAATCTCATACACCAAACCAATAGGAAATAAGAATTCTTAAATTTTGTGACGAATTTACCCTTCTTTTTTTGCCAAGTGAAAAGACACACATATCATTTTTTTAATTCAAAATCCTCCTATCTCATTGGTTTGGTGCATTGCACCTAGTACATGTAAGTTTTTTTCATTATATTAAATTGGAAAAAGTTTCCTCTTCATGGGAGACAGATACCTCCTTGTATAGGAGTTTCTTTTTTCACACGTAATTGAGTTTACGCTGTCGATTGAAAGGAGGAGCTAGGGTTTCATGGAAAAACAATTAGCAAATCTCTCTCTAACCAATGAGGAAGACAACATGTTCGTTGTTCCAGCAGAAGAAGTGAATGTGGGAGATGACTGTTATGATCTGTGTATCTTAGCTCAATTGATAACATATAAGTCACTAAAATTTTCCACTATGAGGCATCATCTTCCAGTGATTTGGAAACTTATGATAGGGATTCAAATCAAAGAGATCCAAAAAGATTTGTTATTATGAAGATTTTATCATCAGGTTGATTTAGATAAAGTTCTTCAAGGAGATCCGTGGATCTT
>CAOJBK011063004.1:0-26275 GCA_948294925.1 Codiaeum variegatum | reverse complement strand
GTCAAATAAGTGCAAATGCACAATAAACAGGGCTGCTAAGCTAGTTTGTAGCAATCATATGAGTAAAGTTGAGATGGAGCGTAAAACGCACTCAATGAGCACTAATAACATAGTTGGGATGGAGCATAAAATGCACCCAATGGTAAAATATATATATATATACTAACCAAAAGCTTTACAAGCTAATTCTATGGGATCAAGTGGATTAATCACAGTTTGAGAAGGTTAGGGAAGAATTAAATTGATGTTGTCTTTGTATGGCCAATTTCAATATTAGTACTTATTAGCTTAAGATTTTCTTATGTTATTTATGTAAATATCGACATTAGTGGCTGATTGTATATAAATTTGCAATAACAAATAACATTCAACTTTTAAATATCACAAAGTGACTTTTTTAGGGGTTATAATATACATCTATATATGCCATGCATTCAAATCAAAAGCATCCATTGTCCAAAATAACAAAATTAATCAATTGGCCCTATGGGCGACATGGTAATTAAAAGGTGCCCATGAAGTGACTTTTTTTAGGGTTATAATCAATTGATTAAAATTAATTAAAGATAAAAATAGAGCATCAAGAGCTTGCTCCATATACTCCTCCTTTTCCTTATCATTAGCCACCTTCAGCTCTAGTTCTTTTACCCGGTCGAGGCCTTCCTTAATACAGACTTTTATCTTCTGGGCATCCCCCTTTAAGAGCTTAGCATCAGTCAGAGCCTTCATTTGCTTTGCCTAAATGTTGGCTAATTTCTCTCTCTTGAGGGTCAAATCCTTCTTTATCTTAGCAATCGCTTTATGATTTGGCTGCATCTGTTGGCCTAGAGTCTTGTATTGCTTGGCATAGGCTAATCCACTTTGTTGAATGGAATCTAGGTTGGCATGATGCTTCTTAAATTGGGATTGAATTTGTTGTTTATAAACATCAATGGTGTTAAAGTCAAACACCATCTAGTTAAAGTGCTAAAGCAAGTTGTTGTTGGTTGATATGGGTTAGAATAAAAAGATAAAAAGGCCATAGGCTTATAAGAATAACTAAAGGCCTAGAGAAATTTACACCTAGACCCATAGATGTTCGAGTAAAGGCTTCATCATACATCGAAGCCAACTATTTGAGTGGGACCTATATAAACCATATAAAATATTTTTCTAGACATATGTTAGATACTCAATATAGATAAGTGCCATTCTCTCACTTGGGGACCACTCACTACCTTACTTAGATCGCTCCATTTGGCATCCACACAATGGCATAATTGGCCTAAAGGAATCTTACAAACACTATAAATACTCTATGATGGCATGAATTTCAAGGTAATATACCCTAACCCTAAACACTTTAGAAATCCAAGTTCAATATCACTTTAGGGCTCTTTGGGCCTAAGGCACAAAAAACCCATTCACTGACTTAAGGATCGGAGGGTCTTTGCCAGGCTTAAGGCATGACTCTCTTAACTCACATTTGCTCCTCGGTGTAGGTACCTAATCTTAAGAGTTCTATCCAGTTCAATCCATATTGGGAAATCATAAGTTGTTAGTCATTAGTCTTATCAAATTGGCACCGTCTGTGGTGAACCGATTAGAAAGTTTTCCTGACCCCAAAAGCCACACTCTTCTTCCTTTGAGGACAGTCACATTGACTTTCTTTTCATTTTTAAAAGCTTACACCTTTAGATACGTTAAGCATAGATGACCCTCAAGACACTAGAAATAATAATATCGATGCTTTACCAAGCCATCCCACTGGAAACAGTACCTGTGAGACCCCAATCACAAACACAAACACAAACACTGCTCCTAATTTAGCAGCACCCTTCTAAGCCTTAGCCAACCTCCTAAGGAGCACTTAAGTAAATGCAGCTTTAGTCACACCTTTAACTCAAGCCTCGATCAATGCACCTCTAAGCTTATCACTAGAAGTACATAATGTTGTTTTGGGTGCACTCACACCTTTCCTATAAATTTTACAAAACCAAAGCTTTCTAGGGTAACCAATGAATAAAAATATGCCTATAGACCCAACCAGGACAGACAGGGTGCGGTTATTCTAAACACCTGAGGGGGAGAGATGATAGGCTGCAAATGTTTATTGGTAGGTTGAGGGAAGAAATAGGAGATATAGGAGGAAACCATGTGGACATGGTGGGTAGAATGCTGAGAGGCATTGAGGGTAGGCGAAGAAGTAATGGGGGCAAAGAGAGGATGGGCATGATGATGAAGTTGAAATAAGCTCAGCAGACTCCACGGAGTCCAGGCCAGAAGGGGGAGGAGAAAGGAGGGGAAGAAGCCACTCTAGTAGGGAACATAGTAGGCGAAGGACTCATCATGAGTCTCAATCCTAAAGAAGAGAGATCAAGGCTACCAGCCGTAACCCAAGGTACATAAGGTAAATGGTGAAGCAGTGCATGGAAGAATTTAAGGAAAAAAGGAAGTCTGGAGATAGGGACTTGACATTAGAGGTGAAGTCTTCATTCATCAAAAGGATAGCAGATTACCAAATGCCAAACAAGTTCAAAACACTAAACATTACAAAGTACATTGGATCTATGGATCCAAGATCCCATATTCTCAATTACAAGCACAAAATTGGATTACAGATAAGGGATGATGAAACATTGTGCATGGCCTTTAGGGGATCGTTAGATTGAGCGATAACCAAATGGTATGATAGTTTGAAGGAGGGAAAAATAGAGACTTTCAGTAGCTGGCAGAGAGTTTTATAGAGAAGTTTGTAGCAAGTATCCTTATAAAAATGCAAACCCAATCTCTAGAGCTGGTGACGTAAGCACAAGATGAATCACTAAGAGACTTCTTAGCTAGATTTAATGTGGATGGACTAAAGGTAACCCACTTAGACTAGGCTAGGGTGGTAGAGCCTTTACTTAAGTGTACCACCCATATATACCTTTTCAATAAGTTATCTAGAGAAATATCGAAGAGCCTTAAGGAGGCTATGACTATAGCACAGAAGTACATCCGACAAGATGATGCCTTTTGAGTGAGTCAATTTGCTTGAGAAAGGAAGGGGGAAGATGAGGATACCTTTTTGAAGAAGAGAAAAAAAAGAAGAAAGTAAGGGGGATGAGCAGTTCTAAGAGTGTGGCTTCGCCTATAAAGGAGAAGGAAAGAGAGCCTACCAGGAAAAGTTTTGATGTGACCAAGTTAACCCATTGAATGCTAGACGAAGGTCATCTTTACAGCCTTTCAAGATTAAGCCTTATGGAAAAGGTCAAATTCAATCAAGAAGGATCTAGAAAGGAGAGACAAAATGAAGTTTTATGAATTTAACAACACATACAGTCATACCAATGATTCATGCAGACATCTGATGGAAGAGATAGAGCGATTGATTAAACAGGGTTACCTGAAGAGGTTTCTGAGAGATAATAGAAACACAAAACCACTGGTGGTAAATGATGGGACACCAAGGGATGTTTTTTGTCTTACAAGAGGACCTTAGGAGGAGATGATGAGTAGCAGAGGCAAATCGATAGCTTGGAGCAAAGAAACACAAGAGTTTGTCTTTTATAATGGCTAGAAGCAGTGGGTTGAAGAAGATGGGATAATGCCAAGTGAAGTAGATCCAATTGTTATCAAAGCCATCCACCAATTATAATGTGAAAAGAATCTTGGTGGACAATGGAAGCTCAACTAATCTATTATCCTTTGTGGCTTATTAGAAGGTGGCGATAAAAGGGTATGAGTTAAAGGAGTTGAAGAACCCAATCAGAAATTTGGACAATATAACAGGGTATATCAAATTTCCCTTTACTATAGGGGTATCCCCGAAGAGTGTGATGGTAATAGCCCTTTTCGTGGCAGTGAAGATCCCAATGGCTCATAATGTCTTGATGGGGAAGCCGTTACTCAATGAATTATATGTAAGCACCAATATACGAAGAGGAAGGGTGAAGGTCCCTTTTCCATATGTGATAGATTTTTTCATGTATAGCACCTCGAGGTAGGCTCCTAAGGTAGATTTCACCAGAAAGAGGAAAAGCATGATCCATATACAGACCAAAGAAGTGTGTATGGTCCAAGAGAAGGGGATAGAAGAAGATCGAAGAGCTTAGCCGTCGGGAGAGATGGAATCAGTTTTAGTTAATGAAGGGAAGCAAGAGAGATTTCTGAAGGTAAATCAAGAAATGGATAAAAAGGCTAAGGCGAAATAATTCTTGTTGAGCCACAAAGGAACCTTCACATGTGATTCTTCAAAGATGTTAGGATCAGCCCATAAGTAATGACTCACAAACTCAATGTGGATCCAACCTTTAAACTAATCAAGCAAAAGAGGAGGTGCTTCATCATAGAGAGGCAAGTGGTTATTAACAAAGAAGTAGAGAAATTAATAGAAGTTGGATTCATCAGAGAAGTTCAATTCCTAAAATTATTGGTTAATGTGGTCTTGGTGAAAAAAGCAAATGGAAGTTACAGAATCTATGAAGACTTTGTCAATTTGACTAGAACTTGTCTGAAGGATTCATATCCATTACAATTGATAGAAAACTTACTAGACTCCATGGTAGGATACAAATTTCTCTCTACTCTTGATGCCAAGTAAGGATATCACCAGATTAAGATGGATATAAAAGATGAAGAAAAGACAGCATTCATCACCGAAAAAGAAAGTTATTGCTATACCTTCATGCCCTTCGGTCTAAAAAATGCATGAACAACATATCAGAGGATGGTCAAATGAATCTTCAAAGATCGACTGGGTAGAAATTTGAAGGCTTACATGGATGACATGATTATGAAGAGTAAAAGCTTCAAAAAGCATATAGAGGACATGAATGAAATATTCAGAGTGATGAACCACTATGGGATGAAATTGAACCTAGAGACATATGCCTTTTTCATTCAAGGTAGTAAGTTCATCAGGTATAAAGAAAGCGAGAAGGGGATTGAACCCAACCCTAATAAGGTGGGGGCAATCTTAGACATGCCAAGATTGAAGAATTTGAAGGAGGTGCATAGTTGATGGGGAGGTTAGTGACTCTTAATCGATTCATGTCTAAGGCAATAAAGAAATACTTGCCATTTTTTAAAACATTGAAGAAGAACGCAACATTCAAATGGTCAGAAGATTGCTGGAAGGCTTCAAAGAACTTAAAACCTATCTAGGGTTAGAGGAAGTGCTAAGTAGACCATTATTTAGGGAGGAAGTGCTCATATACATCTCAGTATCTCAGTATGCAGTAAGAGTTATATTAGTGAGGGAAGAAGATGGGGTCCAAAAGCTAATCTATAACTTCAGCAAAGTCTGACAAAGATCAGAGCTTAATTATTCACCCATTAAAAAGTTGGATTACTCTCTTATGTTGTTATGTTGGAAGTTTAAGGTATACCTCTAAGCACATCAGGGGGTAGTGATGACAGATAAGCCCCTATAGAAAACTCTCCACAAGCTAAAAACTACAGGGAGGATGCTATGTTGGTTTGTAGAGCTCGGACAATACACTCTGTAATATAGACCTAGAGCTGTAACCAAGGCTTAAGCATTAGTAGATTTCATTACTGAATTCTCTTTCTAAGAAGAAGATGGAGAAGAGGATGAAGAAGGGGAAGCCAGAGCAAACTTATCGATCATTTGGGAGTTAGACGTTGATGGTACCAGCACTTAGAAAGCCAATGGAATAGGGGTTAACCTTAGAAGTGGCACAGGGTCCTCCTTAAATATGTTTTGAAGTTAGATTTCCCTATAACCAACAATACACCTAAATATAAAGCATTGGTGTAAGGACTCGAGTTAGCCAACTTCCTCTCAATGGAAAAGTTATGCACATACAGTGATTCACAATTACTGCTAGGACATGTTGATGGAATATTTGAAGCCAAGAAAGAAGAGATGGTAAGATATCTAGCCATTGTAAAAGTTCAGATACATAAGATGCAAGAAAAAAGGGTGAAAGTAGAATATCGAAGAGGCTTCAAAGTTATGGAGTGGACATTTTAAGAAAATTATCTAGAACACACCCCTCCGGGTATCCAAGCAAAGTATTCATGGGAATCCTATCAACACCCAACATAAGCGGTGGTGAAGAGTTGTTGATGATTAAAGAGAGTGAACCAAGATGGATAGAACTGATCAAAGCCTACCTTGAGAAAGGGGAGTTACCACAAGACCCAAAAGAAGCAAAGCAAGTCAAAAGGCAAAGCACCTACTTCACTGTCCATAACAAAACACTATATCAAAGGGCATATTTACCCCCTTGGCTCAAGTGCCTCAAACCAAGCGAAGCAAGGTATGTCTTTCAAGAGATACATGAGGTATCGTATGGAATGCACATTAGGGAAAAGGCACTAGCTGCCAAGGCATATAGGCGAGGCTATTATTCGCCTACAATGAAAAGATATGGAAGATACCTAGTGAGAAAATTCCCATCATGCTAGAAATTCATAAATGTAGTAAAGGCATCAGGAATCGAGCAAGTCATAATCTATAGCTTCTAGCCTTTTTGCCAAGTGGGTAATAGACATTGTTGGTCCCTTCCCGATGGCTCTAGGACAGGGAAAGTTCTTAATTGTTATGGCGTAATACTTTACAAAATGGGTCAAAGTAAAACCTCTAGCAACTATCTCAGCGGACAACAAAAACAAGTTCATATGGAGGTGTATCATCTACAGATTAAGAATTCCTTATCAGTTCATCAATGATAATGAAAACTAATTCAACAACACAAAGATAAGAGAATTATGTGAAAGGATAAGTATTAAGAAACGCTTCTCCTCAGTAGCTCATCCCCAAAATAATGGGCAGACAGAAGTTACTAACAGAACTATTCTCTAAGGGATCAAGCAAAGGTTAGAAGGGTATGAAAGAGACTGGGCCAAAGAGCTCCATCATATACTTTGGGTATACCAAAAAACTTCAAGAGAGCCAATAGGAGAAACCCCCTTCGCTCTGACTTTTGGCACTGAAGCGATCACCCTAGTCATCATAGGGCTACTAACTGGAAGATTCCTTTATTGCAATGATGACGAGGATTACAAGCTGATGAGGATAGACTTAGATTTATTGAATGAGCTGATGAAAGAGATAATCATCAGAACTACAACTTATAAGTGAAGAGTTTCCAATTACTCTAGCAAAAAGGTGAAGGTTAGAAAATTCGAAGAAGGCAGCCTGGTAATGTGGAGCCTCAAAGAAATAGGTAGATGAAAAGGAATTAGCAAGTTACCCCCAACATAGGAAGGGCCCTTTAAAGTTCAGTAAGTGATAAGCCTTAAAACATACAAACTCTAGACTTTAGAAAGTGTAGATATACCTTACACATGGAATGTATAAAACTTAAAAATGTACTATAAATGATCAAAATTAATGAATATTCACCATCTAATTTCATTTTTTGTATAATTTTTTTATTATTGCTTTATAATACCTGCTCGACAGGTGAAATACCTTCCATGGGAGGCACCCATCCTTAGTGAAGGATAAAATACCAGCTTAATAGGAGAAAGACCTTCCCTGGGAGGCACCTATCTATGGTGAAGGATATAAGACCTACTTGATAGGTGAAAGACCTTCCTTAGGAGGCATCCATCCTTGATAATGGATATAAAACCTACTCGATTGGTGAAAGACCTTCCCTATGAGGCATCCACCCTTGGTAAAGACTATAAGTCATGTTTTATAGGTGAAAGACCTTCCCTTAAGGGCATACATCCTTTAAAAAGGAAATAAAACATGCTTGGCATGTGAATAACCTTTCTAGTTAAGTATGAATGTTTGGTAAAGGACATTTCAAACCTATGATGCTTCAATGAGGAAAGAAGTAAACTCAAAGGAAAAAATAAACAAGCCAGAAAGAATCAAAAATAAAAGAGCTTCAAAAAAAGTAAAGATTACTTAGAATCTTTAGATAAAAAGAAGTAAAAAGAATAAATAATAATTCCCATTAAAATTAAAATAATCTACAAGTGTACAAAGATCACCAAAAAGTATAAACTATGTTAAAATATGGAGAAGAACTATTGAGGATCCGTGCCACCTTCCTTGAAGTTTGCATCATCACATAAGTCTTCACTTGAAGGAGAGTGAAGATACTTATGCTTATCCACCTCGAAGATGGGAGTAGAAGGCTAAGGAAACATGCTTAGATAATCGTTAATAGAAGGGACGATAACCGTCTTCGGATCATACACCTTGAAGGAGCTGGCATCTTCGGGATGCTTCACTATTATTTCTTTAACACTTTTATTATGCAAAGGCATCCCATGCATCACTTCTCTCTTCATGATGTACTTTCCTAACCAATAGGAGGAGAATAAATCTTTTATGGCTTTGTATACCCCCTCTGCATGCCTCTTAGCCTACCTAGACATGGACTTCAGAATCTTCTATGAAAAATGAAGGTTATCTTACATCTTGGCCTCCTCTTCTTGGAGGGCATGAGTCTGACCTTGGAAGGTGATCACTTATTGGTTCAAAGAAGCAATGAGCTCCACTTTCTCCCCCAGCTTAGTAACGAACATCCTCGAGTTCCATTAAGGTTATCTTCTTATCCTCAAAGGTGGCATCCCTCTCCAAATAGGCATTCTTAAGGTTAGAAGTAGCTTGGGTAAGAGCTTCTTTAGAACTTTTGAAGCTTTGAAGATGATGCCGAAAGGGCATTTTCTTTTTTAGCCAAGCTCTTCTTGAGGTTGTCATTCTCCAAGGAGTGAAGGGAAATAACGGTCTCCATCTCTTGATGATCAGATAGGATAACCTTTGTAGCCTCTTGATGAGACTTAACCTTTGACAGGACATCCTGCATAGAATAAATAGGTGTCAGAAGTAACAGGGGTTGAAAATAACTAAATCGAAAATGAAAATACACACCTTGAGATCATATTGGAGAGCCAGTCCCAAAGAAAGGATTCCTTAGCATTAGGGAGCCTCATAATCTCTGGAAAGAAATCATACCCTATTTGCGTCGAATTAGAGGAAGGCTAAATTAAGGTGGAAGAGATGTTATGAAAGGGATTAACTATGGCCAGTTGCTTATAGGAGTCTTGGGACTGCTCGTTAGACCTATGGGTATCGTCCTCTTCTCTTAAAGGATCTTTCTCATGAGTAGAAAAAAACGTCCTAGTACCTTTAGAGAGGGTGTCCTGCTCTAGAGAGGCTCTTTTACGAAGAAACTTCTCCATTGTAGACTTAAAGCTATAACTTGATTGGTAAAGAACGGATAGAGCTTCATCCTCTTCATGGGTCAAGGTAGGTGATGGCTAAGTTTTGAGCTAAGCTTTTTCAATTGTCTATGTAATATTATGCTCAGATTTAACATCTGCAATCGCACAGGGTCATATCAAGTAATAAAAATCGGTAAGTCCCAGTATCGTTCTCCAAAGGGAATTTCTTTATGGTTTCTTCAATCAAACACTAACTAAGTCTCATATTCTATTGTCTAAGTGTGGGATTTATAAACAAGAAAATTTCAATAACAAAAACTCAACAGAATTCAGAGAAAATTTACAAATAAAATCTGGAAACTAAAATGGATTTTAAAACATCTACCCAAATTTAGACTCGTAATACTCAAATTGCATGGTAAATCAATAAGCCAATGAATATATCAATCAATCAATAAGTGAGATTTTTCATCCATTCTAGGTTTAAATCTCTCTCAAGCAATTAAACCCCTAATTCCTAAGTAATAAGAAGGAATCTCTTCTCAATCTTTTTCAATTAGAAAAAAGCATAAAATCTAATGAAAAATATATGAACCCTAAGAGTTCATGAATCTATCTCTAGCAAACACAATAATCCTATTAAACTTTTGAGTGTTCTAGGTTTAAACTCTCTATCTCTAGTAAAGTTTAAATAGCATAAATAAAAGACACACTAGTAATTGCAATTGATTTCCAGAAAAATAAATCAGAAGATAAACTTAATGAGAAATCAAAATATTCATTGAATAAACATTGGTTAATCCATACAATCAAGAAACACTCATCTAATCTAGGCAGATAACAAAGTTTAGCTCATAATCAAATCAAAATAATAAGAGAGGGTTAAGAAATTGTAGAAATCGATGAAGTTCATGATAACTTAATAGGATTTTTGCTCAAATCTTCCATTTCCTAGCTCTAATTCAGTGATGATTCTATGAAATCTCCTTTTGAATCCTTCCTTGACCTATTTTTTGTCTCTTCAGATCTCTTTCAGCCCCCTTTTCTCTATATTATTTATGCCTTTTTATATTTAGAGTCATATAGGACTCTGTTTCCTTAAGTTTCAGTGGAAAAATAGGCTTTCAAAGGTTGGCACGGGCGGCTCCCACAGCCCGTGCAAATGCCCGTGTGCCTGAATCTATTAGGATCAAGGGGCCAAAGGCTCCCACGGGCCATGACACAGACCGTGGAATACTATTGCCTTCCTTCCCTCTTTTCTTATTGGCTGCCACGGGCTGTGCCACTTGTCGTGGCAGCCATCACATGTTGACTGGAAGAGGTAGTAGGCTCCCATGGTCCCTACTACGGGTCATGGTAGCACCCTTGGGGAGCTACTACCTCTCCAAAGTCTAACTATCTCCCATGGCCAAGTGATGTCCTTGGCACGGGCCTTACCAACGGCCGTGGGAGATGTTTTCCACCTTTGTCGCTCCATTTTTTTCGTATTTTCTTCATCTTTCGAGTCGAACTTCAAAATAATTCTTTCTAACCTTGAATTCCAATTTATTTCTTGACAACAACTGAAAACACTTAAAACAAACATATCAAATTCAATTTAAAGCACAAAAACATCAAGAAAATGGGGTACAATAATGGATACTTTGTCAATTATCAGTGGGAAGACCCTCAACATTAAAATCCTTAACAAAATTTTCTAGCTCTACAAAGCAGACCCTAGAAGTAGCCTCATCATCATCCTCCATTTCAGCAACCTAGGATAACAAACAAAATATCAATATCATTGCAAAATATGTTTGGAGAAGTTCAATGGAGAAGGTGCCTGAACAGATGCTGGAAAAAGTATAACCACAATCTCCTCAACCTTTTGGGAAGGAGGAAAAGCTAGAATAATGGGAGGAGTAACCTCCACTTGAGCATGAAGCAATGTCTTACCAACTTGTACACCTTCGGTATTCTACAGGGAAAAAAAGGAGATGAGTATGAATAAGGAATTAAAACATAAGAAGAAAGTGAAGGCTAGCCTCAGGCACCAAAGGTAAAATAGTAACTCCTTTGACCCTAGAAAGGGGTAAAGTAGTAGGAGTGGATGGAGGCACGACCTTTTCTTAGGGATGAGTTAAAGTCTCATTAGCTTATGTGCCTTCAACAACCTATAGAAAAGGAAAGGAAAAAATTAAGAATAAATAAAGAGGAACTAACCAAAAGTATTAAATAACTTACCTCAAGGATTAAAAATAAAGCAGTTATGAAAGGTAAAGGGGTAGAACCCTTGCCTAGTGAGGGAGTAGCTTTCGCAGTAGCCTCCACAAACAAAGCTGTGACAATAAAATAAGAAAAAGAATTATCATAAACAGAAAGAAGAAATGAAGAAGAACTCATTATCCCTTTGTAAGGGTCTCCTCATGGAGTGCTTCATCCTTATCCTACCCACTTCTCTACCATCAGCAAGAATCATTCAGAGAGGCTTAGCCTCGATAGAAGAAGCAGTCTTAGTGGACTGCCTAGCTTGCCAAGACCTTTCTAGCCTCTTGAGAGTTTCAAAGAACCCCCGAAGGTCAGAAGAAGAATAGGAAGAGGATGAGGAAGTAGAGGAATTAGAAGAAACAAAATTATCTAGAGAAGGAACAAGTGCCTAATCAAAAGCTGAGACACTAGCCTCACCAAGCCCAGAAGGTAGACTGAACTTCCTCTCTAAAAATTTGCTCACACGGCCTCATCCTTATTACATAGAAAATTATAGATCTTGATGAGTCGATCTTTGAGATATGGCAGGATGAAGTTATGATAAAATATTTGGAAAAGGCTATTGAATTCTTGTTGATCTTTGGCAAGGGACTCAATCTTATCAATAGTATGCCTCATCACCTATTGAAAGCGAATCATCTTGACAATTTTATCCTCAAACTCTTAGATACTAAGCAATTGATCGTACCTCATTTTCTTCTCAAATCCAAAGGGTTGCTTGGGGTGAAGGGAGGGTAGTTGTCAAAGGGGTGGGAGAAAAAGGCTAAAAAATGATGTCAGAACCCTGGATTAGCCGAGTCTGGCTTATTTTTATAGTGGGAATTGATCTGAAGATCATCTCTAACCTTCATTTGGATAGACTAATGATGATGGGGCCATCTTCATCATCATCTTCGATAGTAGGCTCAAAAGCTCGCCGCTTCCAGCTAGAGACAGGGGCACTAGGGCCAGGCCTTACTAAAGGAGCAGGGGGGGGGGGGGAGGGATGTGGGGTCTCACATTATCACTAAAAGGAAAATCTTAATAATATATAGATAGATGGGGGAAATTTTCTTCTTTGAGATGCAACCGAATGATGGCAGTTTGATCTTCTTCCTTTGTCTAGTATGAAAGCTTTCTATGGTGGGATCCAGAATAGGAATAGTATGCATCAAGTCTGGCTTTGGTATCTTGGCCTTCTCCTCCTAGAATCTTACCCCCAACATGAGCCAAAGGTCTTCGTTCACTGCCTTTATAAGCTTCTTTGCAAAAGAAAAAATGTGTCAAACTAGCACTATGATGAGGTAAAAATCAAAATGAAAATAAGAAGTACATACCCATTAAGTCTCCAAGATAGATAGCAATAGATAGACGACCATCTTTATCTTATTAGAGGTTACTTCGACACAAATCTTCGAGATTGACCATCTCCCTCAAGCTGATCAAGATTAATAAATTCCTTCAATCATGTTCAATGAGAGGAGGGTTTTCAGAGTATTTATAGGGCTTTCAGTAATCTCCATCAAACCCAAAGTCAACTTCATTCGTGCTAGAGTAGTGGATCCCATCAAAGCGGTATTTCAAATCATCCACCTTATTAGGCTTCGAAGAGAGTAACTTCCTATTGGGTCTTTCAGAGGACATGAAAACCCCCACATCCTCAAGAAGAAGTAAAGGACCTTAAAACCATGGATATCAAGGATGGAATTAGGTGTGAGGGTAAAAGGCATCACTCCAAAATGCCAGAAAATATCAAGAAAGAAGCCTGAGGGAGGAAGAAATAAGCTTTAAAGCATCTGGCCATAAAAGATAACATAGTCTCGATATCCCACAGGAATATTGAGTTGAGGCTTCTTATGAAAGAGGCAGTGAGAAGGAGAGGGGAAAATGAACTCGACTATAGAGGTGATAGTATTGAAGTTAGGTTGAAAAGGTTCCAAGTTAATGATCAACTTACGAACAACATTAGTCTAAGAAAGAACTAGAGATTTAATGATAAACTCCTCTCTACTAAAGGGAGCAGACCCGTTTGAGTGGTATTGTCTGGTATGAGCCATTATAAAGAAAAAGAGGGCAAAAAAGAGAATAGAAAATGAGAAGTGTGTAGAGTCGAAGAAGCAAGAAAAGTTTGACTAAAGAAGAATAGGAGGGAAAAAGGTCAAAGTAAGGAGGTATATATAGCCCTTCTAGAAGACCTTTCTGTTAGGGTTGTATGCCCTAGAGCATGTACAGTGTGTATATATATTTGTAATATGAATCCCATTAATGGCTTAATATATATGTTTTCATTTAATGATTGATTTCATTTCAATGCATTATGTATATATGTTCCTTAAGCTCCATGTAAGAAAATCTACTCTCTAAGTATTTATGAATATGGAGACAGATTCTTTTTGTCATAGACTTTAAAGTAAGTTCGCAGTCATATGATAATTGGTAGGAACATCAATGATCCAGAACGACCATCACCTCTATTGTCATCCATGATAAGTATAAGATACTTATTGGTATGGAGGTTGTGAATCTCACACAAAAGACATGTGATGTCGTGACAATACGTGGACACTCATATGATGTCCTCCTTAAATATGCTTTGAAGTTAGATTTCCCTATAACCAACAATTTAGCTGAATATGAAGCATTGGTATAAGGGCTTGAGTTAGCCAACTTCCTCTCAATGGAAAAGTTATGCATATGCAGTGATTCACAATTAGTTCAAGATATTTAGCCATCGTAAAAGTTCAGATACATAAGATATAAGAAAAAAAGGTGAAAGTAGAATATTGAAGAGGCTTCAAAATTATCAAGTGGACAGTTTAAGAAAATTAGCTAGAACGCACCCCTTGGGGTATCCTAGCAAAGTCTTTATGGGAACCCTATCAATACCCAACATAAGCGGAGGTGATGATAATTGAAGAGAATGAACAAAGATGGATAGAACTAATCAAAGCCTACCTTGAGAAAGGGGAGTTACCACAAGACCTAAAAAAAGTGAAGCAAGTCAAAAGGCAAAGCACCTACTTCACTGTCCATAACAAAACACTATATAAAAGGGCATATTCACTCCCTTGGTTCAAGTGCCTCAAACCAAGCAAAGCAAGTTTGTCCTTCAAGAGATACATGAGGGATTTTATGGAATGCACATTGGGGAAAAGGCACTGGCTGCCAAGGCACTTAGGCAAGGCTATTATTGGCCCACAATGAAAAGAGATGCAAGATACCTAGTGAGAAAATGCCCATCATGCTAGAAATTCATAAACTTAGTAAAGGCATCAGGAACCGAGCAAGTCCCAATCTATAGCTGCTGGCCTTTTTGCAAAGTCAGTAATAGACATTGTTTGTCCCTTCCTGATGGCTCTAGGACAGAGAAAGTTCTTAATTGTTGTCATGGAATAATTTACAAAATGGGTCGAAGCAAAACCTCTGGCAACTATCTCAGTGGACAACATAAACAAGTTCATATGGAGGAGTATCATCTACGGATTAAGAATTCCTTATCAGCTCATTAGCGATAGTGAAAAGTAATTCAACAATGCAAAGATAAGAGAATTATGTGAAAGGATAAGTATTAAGAAACACTTCTCCTCAGTAGCTCATCCCCAAAATAATGGGCAGACAGAAGTTACCAATAAAATTATTCTCCAAGGGATCAAGCGAAGGTTAGAAGGGTATGGAAGAGACTGGGTCGAAGATCACCATCATATACTTTGGGCATACCGAAAAACTCCAAGAGAGCCAATAGGGGAACCCCCTTCACTCTGACTTTTAGCACTAAAGTGATCATCTTAGTCGTCATAGGGCTACTAAGTGGAAGATTCCTTTATTGCAATGATGACGAGGATTGCAAACTGATGAGGATAGACTTAGATCTATTAAATAAGTTGATGGAAGGGATAATCATCAGAACTACAGCTTATAAGCGAAGAGTTTCCAATTACTTTAGCAAAAAGGTGAAGGCTAGAAAATTCGAAGAAGCAGCCGTGTAATAAGGAGGCTTGAAGCAACAACTAGATGAAAAGGAATTAGAAAGTTACCCCTAATATAGGAAGGGCCCTTTAAAGTTCAGTAAGTGATAAGCCTTAGAATATACAAACTCCAGACTTTAGAAAGCATAGATATAACTCACACATGGAATGTACGAAACTTAAAAATGTATTATCAATGATCAAAATTAATGAATATTCACCCTCTAAGTCCATTTTGTGCATAATTTTTTTTATTTTTGCTTTATAATACCTACTCGACAGGTGAAAGACCTTCCATGGGAAGCACCCATCCTTAGTGAAGGATAAAAGACCTGCTTAACAGGTGAAAGACCTTCCCTAGGAGGTACCTTTCAATAGTGAAGGATATAAGACCCACTTGATAGGTGAAAGACCTTCCCTAGGAGGCATCCATCCTTGATAAAGGATATAAGACCTGCTCGATTGGCGAAAGACCTTCCCTGGGAGGCATCCACCCTTGGTGAAGGATATAAGACCTGCTTTATAGGTGAAAAACCTTCCCTTGAGGGCATACATCCTTAGTAAAGGAAATAAAACATGCTTGGCAAGTGAATAACCTTTCTAGTGAAGTATGAACATTTGGTAAAGGACATTTCAAACCTATGATGCTTTAATGAGGAAAGAAGTAAATTCAAAGGAAAAAATAAACAAGCCAAAAAGAATTAAAAATAAAATAGCTTCAAAAAAGAAAAGATTACTTAGGATCTTCATATAGAAAGAAATAAAAGGAATAAATGAGAATTTCTATTAAAATTAAAATAATCTACAAGTTTGCAAAGATGACAAAAAAGTATAAAAATAAATTTAATTATGGAGAAGAATTATTGAGGATTCGTGCCACCTTCCTCGAAGTTTGCATCATCACCTAAGTCTTCACTTAAAGGAGAGCTAAGATCCTTATGCGTATCAACCTCGAAGATGGGAGTAGAAGGCTAAGGAAGCATGCTTAGATAATCATTAATGGAAGGGATGATAACCGTCTTCGGATCATGCATCTTGAAAGAGTTTGCATCTTTGGGATGCTTTACTATTATTTCTTTAACACTTTTATTATGCCAAAGCATCTCGCGCATCACTTCTCTCCTTATGATGTACTTTCCTAATCATTAGAAGGAGAATAAATCTTTTATGGCTTTGCACACCCCCTCTGCATGCTTCTTAGCCTACCCATATATGGACTTTAGAATCTTTTGTGAAAAATGAATGTCATCTTGCAGCTTGGCCTCCTTTTCTTAGAGGGCCTGATTCTGAGCTTGGAAGGTGATCACTTGTTAGTTCAAAGAAGAAATGAGCTCTCCTTTCTCTCCCAGCTTAGCATGAAGATCATTGAGTTCCATTAAGGTTATATTTTTATCCTCAAAAGTGGCATCCCTCTCTAAATAGGCATTCTTAAGGTCAGAAGAGGCTTAGGTAAGAGCTTCTTTAGCACTTTTGATGCTTTGAAGATGATGCCGAAAGGGCATTCTCTTTTTTAGCCAAGCTCTTCTTGAGGTTGTCATTCTCCAAGAAGTGAAGGGAAATAATGGTCTCCATCTCCTGATGATCAGAGAGGATAGCCTTTACAGCCTCACGATGAGACTTGACCTTTGACAAGACATCCTGCATAGAATAAATAGGTGTCAGAAGAAATAGGGGTTGAAAATAACTAAAAAGAAAATGAAAATACACACCTCAAAAGCATGTTAGAGAGCCAGTCCCTAAGAAAGGATTCCCTTAGCATCAGGAAGCCTCATCCTCTCTAGAAAGAAACCATACCCTATTTGTGTCAAAATAGAGGAAGGCTAAATTAAGGTGGAAGAGATGTTATGAAGGGGATTAACAATGGCCAATTGCTTAGAGGAGTCTTGGGACAGCTCATTAGACCTATGGGTACCGTCCTCTTCACTTAAAGGATCTTTCTCATGAGTAGCTAAAGACGTCTTAATACCTTTGGAGAGGGTGGCATACTCTAAAGAGGTTTTTTTATAAAAAAACTTCTCCATTGCAGACTTGGAGCTATATGTTGATTGGTAAAGAACAGACAGAGCTTCATCCTCTTTGTGGGTCTGGGTAGGTGATGGCTATGTTTTGAGCTAAGCTTTTTCTTTTGTATATGTAATATTATGCTCAGCTTTAACATCCGCAAGCATACAGGGTCATATCAAGTAATAAAAATTGATAAGTTCTGGTATCGTTCTCCCAAGGGAGTTTCTTTGTGGTTTGTTCAATCAAACACCAACTCAGTCTCCTATTCTATTATCTAACTAACAATAAGTGTGGGATTTATGAACTAGAAAATTTCACTAACAAAAACTCAACAGAATTCAGAAAAAATTTGCAAATCAAATCTGGAAACTAAAATGGATTTTAAAACATATATCTAGATTTTGACTCGTATTACTTAAATTTCATGGTAAATCAACAAGTCAATGAATATATCAATCGATCAATAAGTGAGATTTTTCATCAATTCTTGGTTTAAATCTCTCTCAAGCAATTAAACCCATAATTCCTAAGTTATAAGAAGGAATCTCTTCTCAATCTTATTCAATTAGAAAAAGCATGAAGATCTAATGAAAAATATATGAACCTTAGGAGTTTATGAATCTATCTCTAACAGACACAACAATCCTATTAAAATTTTGAGTGTTATAGGTTTAAACTCTCTATCTCTATTAAAGTTTAAACAGCATAAATCAAAAACACACTAGTAATTGCAATTGATTTCCAAAAAAATAAATCAAAAGATAAACTTAATGAGAAATCAAAATATTCATTGAATAAATATTGGTTAATCCATACAATCGAGTAACACCCATCTAATCTAGGCATATAAAAAAGTTTAGATCATAATTAAATCAAAAGAATAAGAGAGGGTTAAGAAATTGCTGAAATTCATGAAGTCCATGATAACTTAATGGGATTTTTGCTCAAATATACCTTTTCCCAGCTCTAATTCAGTGATGATTCTATGAAATCTCCTTTTGAATCCTTCCTTGACCTATTTTCTATCTCTCCATATCTCTTTCAGCCTCCTTTTCTCTGTAGTCTTTATGCCTTTTTTAATTTTAGAGTTATATAGAACTCTATTTCCTTAAGTTTCTGTTGAAAAATAGGCTTTCAAAGGTTGGCACGGGTGGCTCCCATAGCCCGTGCCAATGTCCATGTGGCTTAATCTGTTGGGATCGAGGGGCAAAAAGCTCCCACAGTCCCTGCCACAAGCCATGACATAGGTAGTGGGATGCTACTGCCTTCCTTTCCTCTTTTCTTGTTGGCTGCCACGGGTTGTGCCACTGGCCGTAGGAGCCATCACCTATGGAATGAAGGAGGTAATAGGCTCCTATGGTCCCTACTACGGGCCGTGGTAGCACCGTAGGGAGCTACTGCCTCTCCAAAGTCTGGCTATCTCCCACGACTAAGTGATGCCCTTGGCACAAGCCGTGGGAGAAGTTGTCCACCTTTGTAGCTCCATTTTTTCATATTTTCTTCATATTTCATGCCCAAACTTTGAAATAATTCTTCCTAAGCTGAATTCCAATTTATTTCTTGAAAACAACTGAAAACACTTAGAATAAACATATCAAACTCAATTTAAATCACAAAATCGTCAAGAAAACGAGGTACCATAATGCATAATTTGTCAATTATCAGTAGGAAGACCCTCAATATTAAAATCCTTAACAAATTCTTCTAGCTCTGCAAAGCCAACCCTAGAAGTAGCCTCATCATCATCCTCCATTTTAGCAACCTAGGATAACAAACAAAACATTAATATCATTCAAAAACATGTTTCGAGAACTTCAATGGAGAAGGTACCAGAACAGATGCTGGAAAAAGTATAACCACAATCTCCTCAACCCTTTGGGGAGGAAGAAAAGCTAGAATAATGAGAGGAGTAACCTCCACTTGAGCATGAAGCAATGTCTCACCAACTTGTAAACCTTCGATATTCTACCAGGAAAAAAAGGAGATGAGTATGAATAAGGCATTAAAACATAAGAAGAAAGTGAAGGCTAGCCTCAGGCACTGAAGGTAAAATAGTAAGTCCTTTGACCCTAGAAGGGGGCGAAGTAGTAAGAGCGGATGGAGGCACGACCTTCACTTAGGGATGAGTCAAAGTCTCATTAGTTTATGTGCCTTCAATAACTATAGAAAAGGAAAGGAGCAAATTAAGAACAAATAAAGAGAAACGAAATAAAAGTATTAAATAGCTTACCTTAAAGATTAAAAACAAAGTAGTTATGAAAGGTAAAGGGGTAGAACCCTTGCCTAGTGAGGAAGCAGCGTTTGCAATATCCCCCATAAGCGAAGCTGTGACAATAAAATAAGAAAAAAATTATCATAAATAGAAAGAAGAAATAAAGAAGAACTCACTAGCCCTTTATAAGGGTCTCCTCGTGGAGTGCTTCATCCTTATCCTACCCACTTCTCTACCATCAGGAAGAATCAGTCAGAGAGGATTAGCCTCGATAGAAGAAGAAGCCTTTGTAGATTGCCAAGCTTGCCAAGACCTTTCTAGCCTCTCGAGAGTTTCAAAGACCTCCTTGAAGGTCAGAAGAAGAATAGGAAGAGGATGAGGAAGTAGAGGAATTAGAAGAAACAAAATTACCTAAAGAAGGCACAGGTGCCTGAGCAAAAGCTGAGCCACTAGCCTTGCCAACCCCAGAAGGTGGATCGAACTTCTTCTCCAAAAATTTGCTCATACTGTCTCATCCTTATTATATAGAAAATTATAGATCTCCATGAGTCAATCTTCGGGATATGGCAGGATGAAGTTATGATAAAATATTTGGAAAAGTCTACTGAATTCCTGTTGATCTTTAGCAAGGGACTCAATCTTATCAAGAGTATGCCTCGTTACCTATTAAAAGCAAGTCATCTTAACAATTTTATCCTCAAACTCTTAGATACTAAGCAACTAATCATACCTCCTTTTCTTCTCAAATCCAAAGGGTTGCTTAGGGTGAAGGGAATAGAAAAGGGTAGTTGTCGAAGGGGTGGGAGAAGAAGTATAAAAAATGATGTCAGAACCTTAGATTGGTTAAGTCTAGCTTATTTTTATTATGGGAATCGATCTCGAGATCATCTCTGACCTTCGTTTGGATAGACAAATGATGATAGGGACATCTTCATCATCATCTTCGATAGTAAGCTCAAGAGCAAGCCGCTTCAAGCTAGAGATAGGGGCACTAGGGCCAGACCTTACTAAAGGAGCAGGGGGGAAGAAGGTATTTAGGGACTCACATTATCACTAGAAGGTAGATATCGATAATATATAGATAGATGGGGGAAATTCTCATCTTGGAGATGCAACCAAATGATGGCAGTTTGAATTTCTTCCTTTGTCTAGTACCAAAGCTCTTCTATAGTGGGATGCTAAAGAGGAATAGCACGCATCAAGTCTGGCTTTGGTATCTTGGCCTTCTCCTCCTAGAATCTTACCCCCAGTATGAGCCAAAGGTCTTCGTTCACTGCCTTTTTAAGCTTCTTTACAAAAGAAAAAGAAGTGTCAAACTAGCACTGTGAGGAAGCAAAGATCAAACTGAAACTAAGAAGTACATACCCATTAAGTCCCTAAGACAGAAAGGGATAGATAGACAACCATCTTTATCTTATAATAGGTTGCTTCACCATAAATCTTTGTGATTGACCATCTCCCTTGAGCTGATCAATATTAATTAAAATTATTTCTATCATCTTCGATAAGAGGAGGGTTTTCGGAGTATTTGTAGGGATTTTGGTAATCTCCATCGAACCCAAAGTTAACTTCATTTGTGCTAGTGTAGTGGATCCCATCGAAGCAGTGTTTTAAATCATTCGCCTTATTAGGCTTCGAATAGAGTAACTTCCTATTGGGCCTTTCAGAGGACATAAAAACCCCCACTTCCCTCTGACATGATCTAAACTGGAAGAAGGTTTGGAAAAGCTCCATTGAAGGGGATAAATCCTCAAGAAGAAGCAAAGGACCATGAAGCCATGGATATCAAGGATGGAATTTGGTGTGAGGGTAAAAGGCATCACACCAAAATGCCAGAAAACATCAAGAAAGAAGCCTGGGGGAGGAAGAAATAAGCTTTGAAGCATTTGGTCATAAAAGATAACATAGTCTCGACATCCCACATGCACATCGAGTTGATGCTTCTCATGAAAGAGGCGGTGAGAAGGAGAGGGGAAAATGAACTTGACCATAGAGGTGATACTATTGAAGCTAGCTTGAAAAGGTTCCAAATTAATGTTCAACTTATGAACCACATTACCATAAGCAAGAACTAGATATTGAATGATAAACTCCTCTCTACTAGGGGAAGCAAGCCTGTTGGAGTGGTATTGTCTGGTGCGAGCCATTATAAAGAAAAAGAGGGCAAGAAAGAGAATAGAAAATGAGAAGTGTGTAGAGTCAAAGAAGCAAGAAAATTTTGACTGAAATAAGAATAGGAGGGAAAAAGTTCAAAGTAAAGAGGTATATATAGCCCTTCTAGAAGACCTTTCTGTTGGGGTTGTATGCCCTAGAGCATGTACATTGTGTATATATATTTGTAATCTGAATCCCATTACTGGATTAATATATATGTTTTCATTTAATGATTGATTTCATTTTAGTGCATTATGTATATATGTTCCTTAAGTTCTATGTAAGAGAATCTATTCTCTAAGTGTTTATGAATATGGAGACAAATTCTTTTTGTCATAGACTTTAAAGTAAGTTCACGGTCGTAGGATTATTGGTAGGAATGTCAATGATTCAGAAAGACCATCACTGCTATTGTCATCCATGATAAGTATGAGATACTTGTTGGTACGGAGGTACTGAATCTCACAAAACAGACATGTGATGTCATGATAACACATGGACACTCATGAGATGAGTAACTCAAACAATGACATTTAATGATAGACACATGGGTTTTATCCACCAGTTAATGTCTGATCATCTAGATTATAATTGTGTATATAATCCTTTGAATTGAGGGGACATGTTATTTAACATATTGGTGGCTTTGGTTTGTTACTACTTACATATCGATGCTAATCAAGTATTGGTGTATGGCATGTGATGGCCATAATTAGTGGTATGTTGAGATAAGTGATCTCCAAGATAGAATTCATTAACTTGGATAAACAAGGAAGGAATCTGATGACTTCTAATTGTTCTCGATTCATGAATCCTTGGCCAAGGAAGTGAAGATTCACTAAAAATAGTTTCTAGTTGGAATCAATTTATTGAGAATTAGAACTGGATAGAAGTCAGATGATCTAGCATATAGGGTTTGACTTTCCCATGACCCTAGTTGAGATTGGGAATCTGTAATGAAGGGATTTGAGTGCATGGTAATTATAATTAAGAGGTCTATGAAATGTCAAGGTTTTATCACCAACATTCATTTCTAGTTAGGTAGTCATAATATATTATGATAGACGTCACTCACAATTTATAGGACTAAGTGTGAACTGTGGATTACATACTTAGTGTGAAAAAAAGAGTTTTCTTTACCACATTGCTAATTAGAATATGAACCTGGCAAGTCACACACCATAAAGTGTATCCTTTGGCTTGGTATTTAACCATATTGACAATTGATTAAAGAGTTTAATTAATCATTAACTTTCATTAGGTTAGACATGTAATTAAATTTACAAAGATCCTAGCATATCTTGAAGTCTAATTTATTATGGGATTTATTTAATTATGTCATAGTTTGTATTGGATACAAATGGGCATGACTAAATTGATATGGACTATGGTCGATAATAATTAATCTACATGAGATGTGATTAATTATAGGCAAAGATAATTCCTACTAAGTACTTTCCCTAATCACTTTGATGAATTGATTATTAACTTAGTCAAATAAGTCAAAAGGTGATGGAGTGAGAATCCATCATCTTTCACTTACTCTTCCTTAATTTAAGAAAGTTTGTTGGAAAGAAGCATGGCTATAAAAGTAGGCCATTTTCATCTTCATGGTCGGCCACTACTTTGGTTTTATTCACTATTCATCTTCTTCTTCAAGAAGTTAAAGAGAGAAGCTCTCAAGTACTAATGAGATAAAGCTTAAATTTTCAAGTTTTTACTCAACCCAAGTCCAAACACAATCCCTAAGGTCTCAAATTCTCAAGCAAGAACTAACAAATTGGGCAACCAAGAGATGGTTCGAGTTTCGGCTAGGAAGAAAGGAGAAAAAAGCCAAGGGATAGCTTTAGTGTGAGTCAAACTAGAGGCTTCACACTTAAGGAGCTAAATGAAGGAGGGAATAGAGGTATATCATATGTTCTAACCCTTCTTTATTTCTATTGTGTTTTGCACAATAATTGGAAAAATCCTTGATGTTGAATATGGGTCCATCTTAGGGTTTAGTAATTTGTTAAAGAGTTTAATGAATATCTAAACCCAACCATGTCAAAAGTGTTTTGGCATGGTTAATATTTCATAAAATTTTTGGGAGCCAAAAACTGAGTTACATCAGATTTTTGCAAAAAAAAAATTGCTGGAAAATCTTTTATGCTGCCACTGTGCGACTTCGTATTCTCCATTCACTTTCATATTCTCGACCATTATAATTTAAAAAATGACATATGGAAAGCCATTTCAAATTAGGTGGCAGGCCACATGTCGGAAAGACCTTCGATGCAACAAAGGGCTTAAATAAATAGGAGTCGAAGCTCATAGAAATACATCGAAATGGTCGAAACCCCTCATCAAGGGATGCATAAATCATTAAAATACCTCGATAATAGTCCTAAAACAAAGAATAAAGATCTTTGAACATCCTTTCAATAGACCTTGTCCAAATAGAGGTATCAAACTTAGAAGCCCTTCAGCCTCTTTTGAGCAAAGGGGGCTACTGATATGGGTTAAAATAAAAAAATAAAAAGGCCATGGGCTTAAAAGAATAACTAAGGGCCAAGAAAAATTTAAACCCAGGTCTAGAGATGTTCAAGTAAAGGTTTCATCATACTGCTTCAACCTGGGGCTTCACCCCGGGCCATGCCGAAGCCAACTATTCGAGTGGAACCCACATAAACCATACAAAATATTCTTCTGGACATGTGTCAAATACTCAATATAGAAAAATGTTATTCTCTCAATTGGGGACCACTCACTTCCCTACTCAGATCCCACCATTTAGCATCCTCACAGTGGTACAAGTAGCCTAAAGGAATCTTACAAACACTATAAATACTCTATGATGGCATGGATTTCAAGGTAATTTACCATAACCCTAAACACTCCAGAAATCTAAATTCTTTTTTTTAGCAAAAAATTCAAATTAAAATGAGTGAAAAAACACAAATGATTATTTGTCCCTTTACTAAATCATATGTTTATATAACTTTAGGGCTCTTTTGGCCTAAGGCACCAAAAAAGCCATTCACTAACCTAAGCATTAGAAGGTCTTTACCAAGCTTAAAGCCTGGCTCTCTTAGCTCACATTTATTCTTTGGCATAGGTACTTAATCTTAAGAGTTCTATCTAGTTCAATCCACATTAAGAGATCATAAGTTGTTAAGCATTAGTCCTATCGGTCACCTTTAGGCCCACAGTCATATGAGCCTCGGTGGTGTGCTCTGAAAGTAACTTCAGGCTATCATATGTTGTTTTACAGGTAGAGTCATCTACATGAATCTTCAATCCTTTACTTTCCATGTTGGCCAAGATCATTTTATGCTTCTCAATCTTGGAGACAATCTCAGAAGCAACAGGAGCAAGGGTAGTAGATTTGGCCTCAATAGATGGCCCCATGTTTGGATCTTCAGATTTCAAATTTGTAAAGAAGCCTGTGAGATAATCCAGGTCATCCTCCTACACACATAACAAGTGTTAGAATGAGTTAAAATAATAGGAAAATAATTAAATAAATTTGGTTACCTCGATGGAGGCAACAAGCAAAGGCATCTTGGTAGGGGATGCTCGAGGATTGAAGCCTTTGGTCACATCTAGAATATCCTGCTAACTGGTGAGGTCAACATGTATTATCTAATAAAAAAATTAATCACACATGAAAATTAAAAATTATTTTCCAATAAAATATCAACCATTTCTTATTAAACTAACTGTTAAGATTGCATAAACATGAAAAAATCTTACCAAGTCAGCTATAATATAATTGAAGCATCTTTTACCTTGATGATGAGTTCTGATACACCAACCAGTTCTTGTTCAACAATTAAGGTTTAGAAAATAATAATAATAATAATAATAATAATAATAATAATAATAATAATAATAATAATAATAATAATCCCATTCAAATTCCAGTTCAAAACTTACATTATCAGAATCGCTATTAAGTTGGTGCTTCATAAACTGAATTTCTCTTAAAACATTAAAGAGAGAAAATAAAAGGTCCTTCTCCTTGTTTTTGGTAGAAGAAATCACTTCATATTCCTGAAAATGTGTCAGATGAATGACGACAATGTAATTGAAGGGACACATAGTCATTCGAAACCATCCTATAACTCAAGGAAATGTGAAAAGACATATGAAAAATGGACCATGGGCCCCATAATAATGGACACACTATGGGTTTTTAAGGGGTTTGTAAATTTCAAAAGTTAAAATTAATCACGCAGCGGAAAAATAAAACCCATCCAAGGATTCATGGTTTCGTATAAATCGAAGGAGGGATCTGAATAATTACCTTAATCAAATGGAGATGAACCTTAGAGCGGTTGAGCAAATCACAAACAAAATGGACTCGGCTAGGTGCTACCAAATTGACGACCACCCTTTATACGTATGCACACACGAACGGTTTTTAAGCTAGAAAAACTGTGCTAGCAGTAACGAATTTTTCACCAAAATTTGATTTTTCTTTTTGTGTTTTCTCTCTTTTATTTTGTGCGGCTGTTAGGTTTTTGGCCAAAAATAAAAGAGACGAATGAATAATTAGGGTTTCTCTAAATTGTACTTTATTTATAGGGAGCTAATGGACCGAATCCTAATCATA
>CAOJBK011062617.1:0-10807 GCA_948294925.1 Codiaeum variegatum | reverse complement strand
ATTTAGCTACTCGTCCCCTTAAAAAAAATTATCCTAAATATTATTGAAAAACACTTCATGTTAAATCAAAGATCTCTCTTTTGTTTCTCATTTCAACAAACACAAAACAAATAGTCATCACTTGAAAATTCATAGAAAGCAAAAACCATACAAGTAAAAGTAAATGTCCTTAATGTCATTCATAGAAAGCTATAAGTTTACATCTCTCTCTCTAGTTTTTTTCGGTCGAGAAGCAGCTTTCAAACTTGCACTTTGAAGTAGGATTGACTTTTCCTCCATGAAATTAAATTTCTTCTAAAGCCAACCTGCAAAATCAGTCACCATATTATAAATAAGTCAAAACATATGTCCATTATAAAACAAATTTCAAACAAGGATAAAAAAGATAATATTATAAATAATTCATAACCATGTTCCTTATTCCTTTAAAATGATTGCACCAGCCTATATCATGAAGTTTAGATAATATAATTATCTAAATTGAATTCCTATTTCATAATAATTCCAGGAAAAGATGAACTTGCATCACTTAATTGCATTGCCCATTTTCTTTGGCATAAATAATAAAAAATATTATAATTTAAAAAATTGGCTCAAAACGTAATTATTCTTAACGTGCTTTAGAGCTCACCTCTATCATTGGTACTTCTTACATGTGTTTACGAGCTCATATAACTAATAATATTATAATTTTAAAACAAAATTATATAATTAGCATTGACAAAATAGCATTTTTTACATGATTTTCCCTTTATTTCTTCCTTCCTTTTTTTTTTGAAATGGACTAATTCTTTAAAAAAAACATATAAATTAATTAGATAATCAAAGATGAAATAATAACTGTTACAAAACCAAATGGAAAAAACTTGTGTAAAGGTAGAAGCAAAGCCTCATGGAGAGTGACTTGTGATGTCCTTGCCTTGTAAGAGACATTTCAGTATGTTGTCAATGAAAGATTATCGTAATAGCCAAATTATAAAATTAAAAAAAAAAAAAAAAGATCTACTCTAATATTCACATAGCCTTTTCACTCCTTGTGTTTTAGCCAATACCCTTCACTATCAATCCTATAAAATGATGATATTGTCTACTGTAAAATATTTTCTTTTAATATCACACGAACTTTTTTTCACTTTGCCAAATAATATCTCATGAAATTTAATAGTAATAGGACTCTCTCAAGCAAATATGCTGAAGCATTATATAGTAAACCTAATAAGTTAAAAAAAAAAGTGTTAAGATTTCAAGAGTGTTAAAATTCTACATCAGAAAAAGATGAGATTAAAGAGGGATATATAATTGGAAAGGACTCATAAATTCAATGCCTTAAGGTTTTGGGTTGGATTGTGGTGTCAAGCCCATGAGTGTGTTCTCTCTTCAAGGCCCATGTAGAAAATCTCTCATGTCATGTGGGCTCCCAGACTCCAACAATTGGTATCAGAGCTAAGGTTCGGCTAGACGAGTATGGAGGCGGTGGAGATCACGTTGTGGTAACTTCCACGTGGAAGAGCGAGGTGACTCCCAGTGTGGCTCAACCGGTGGAGTAAAAAAGACTCTTAACCTTTATACTCGAGGGGGAGCCCAAGCTTGATGTAGATGTTCACTCTTGAGGGGGATATTGTTAAGATTTCAAGAGTGCTAAAATCCCACATCAAAAAAAGATGAGATTGAAGAAGGATATATAATTGGGAAGGATCCATAAACTCAATGCCTTAATAAGGTTTTGGGTTGGATTGTGGTGTCAAACCTATGAGTGTGTTCTCTCTTCAATGCCCATATAAAAAATCTCCCATGTCATGTGGGCTTCCAGACCCTAACAAAAAGGAGTATCTATCTCAATTCACTTTTCAAATAGAAAAGTTTTTTTTTTTGATAAATTAATTAATTTTATTAAAATAAGATTTACATCACCTGACCAAGATTAAAAAACAAGATTACTCCACCTGAACAATGCTTAATACAAAACTAATGATTTTAGACCAAATAAAAGACCCAGCAATGGCCAACACAAAAGTGGGCCAGCATTTTACTAACAAAACCATTTCCATTCTTTCTTGAATTAAACTTAAAAATCCATAGAGAAGTCAATGAGTGTATATAGCATTTCCTTCGAGTTTTTCAGCAGAATACCATACACCCAAGTAAATGTTTTCTGGAAAGGCATGTTTGGGACAACAATTCTCACACTTACCATGATGACATCAACTCAGCAGTACTCTAGCATCAAATGAAGTAACCAACCTAAAATAGCACCAATTAATAATATACAGCAATACCCTGAGATAGAAGGGAGACCAATAGAACAGGACTCTTAATAAGTCATATGATCTAGCACATATATTTGACTTCTTCCATGACCTTAGATGAGATCGGGAATCCGCAATGAAGGGATTCGAGTGAACAGTAATTATGATAGAGAGATTCATGATTATGTCAAAGATATGATCACCAACATTTATTTCTAATTGGGTAGTAGTGATATATTATGCGAGACGCCACTCACGACTTATGGGACTAAGTGTGGAATTAGGTTAATACACTTGGTGGAAAGAAAAGATTTTCTTTATCCAATTGCTAATTAGAACAAGAACCTAGTAAGTCACATACCAATTGGTGATTCTCATTAGCTTGTTTGTATCATATTAATGATTGATTAAAGGGTTTAATCAAATGTTAATGATGATAAAATTAAATATGTAATTAAATTTGCAAGATCCTAGCATGTCTGGATGTTTAATTCAAAATAGAGGAAATTTCAATTGAGTCTTAGTTTGTATAGAATACAAATATGTATGACTAATTGAAATGGTTTTGGACTAATGATCTAAATAATTAAGCTTGACATGAAAATGTTAGCTTCATCCACATGTGATGTGGTTAATTGAGATTTAAAGATGATTCCTACTAATCATATACTTAATCTAGTTGATTAATTGATTAGTCAATTAGTCAATTATCAACTAGATCAAGTAACCATAATTTTCCAACATGATTTCTTAATTTAAGGAAAAGTTGTTGGAAGAGGTATGGGTATAAATAGAGGAAGTGTATCATCTTTTTGCCTAACACTTTCTCACACTCAATTAGAAGATGATGGAGCTATTATTTATCTTCTTTTTCAATGAGCTAGAGAGAGAAGCTCTTTAAGTGTTAGAGAGAGAAAGCTTCAAATTCACACAAAATTGAGAGAGGAAGTTTGTTTTGAAGAACATTTCTTTAAAAACAAACTTATATTCAATTAACCTTTGGGAAGGGAGTGTGGAGTAGCTTCAAAGTTCAAAGCCATCCTCGAGTCTCAAATTCTCAAGTAAAAGAGCTAGAATCCTACATTTGGAAAACCAATGAAAGGAGGTCTAAGCTTCTTAAAGAGAATTGGAGAACAAGCTCTTAGGAAAAGGTCGGTATGTCTCAAGCTATAGGCTTCACATTTGAGGAGCTTAACGAAGGAGGGCGAGAGGTATTTATGCTTCTTACCATTCTTTATTCAACTTATGTTTTGCACATAATTGGTGAAATTATCCATGTTTGGAGTTATTGGCCTTTCATAGGGTTTAGACATTAGTCAAAGTGTTTGATAAATGACTAAACCCTCTATGTTAAAAGGGTTTTGACATAGAAATGATTTTTCAAAGTGTTTTGAAATTTCAAATGATTTTGGTAAAAGAGTTTTGCAAAATGTATTCACCAAAACCCTATGTTAGGACATAATTTCAAAGTGTTTGAAACAATGCCTAACTTAGTCTTGTTAAAAAGGTTTTAATAAAATATTACTTTCGAAAAAGTTTTGAAAATTGGAATCCGAATCTCCTTTCGGGGGTTCGTTTGATTCCTTCTTCCACTGCACGACTCTTCCTTTAGGGTGTTGGTATTCGATTGGGCTTGTTTGATCCTAGTATGAGGAGTGAAATTTTGCGTAGGATTGATGAGATTGTTGAATCGGAAGGCAATGACTCTAGTCCTGTAGATTCTTAATGAAGATTATGTGTTGGAACATTATGGGAATGGGGGCTCTTGCCAAAAGAAGGGCCATAAAAAGGTGGATTTCATCTCTGTATTTAGAGTTCATAGCGATTATGGAAACAAAACTTGCCTCCATTAATGAGAAATTGATTAATGGGTTATAAAGTAATAGGGATGTCGGTTGGGAATCGGTGGACTCATTTAATTCCTCAAGGGGATTGCTAGCATCTTGGGTTAATCACTGATTCCTTTGTGAAAGGCGACTATCTTGTAGGTATTGGATTAGGTTACTTGGCAAATGGAATGGTACTTTTGATTGTTTTATTTTGATTGTATATAGGCCTTGTTTGAAAAGGGATCGGGAAAATTTATGGAGCGAATTACTATCTCTTAAAACAGAATTTGATGTTTCGTGGTTCTTTATTGGAGACTTTAATGAGATTCTTTGTAGTGAAGAAAGGAGTTTTGGTATTATTTAATCTTCTAGTTCAGCCATTTTGCACACCTTTATTGATTTAGCAAATCAATTAGAACTCCCTCTACAAGGCCGAAAGTTTACTTGGTCTAATTCTAGTTGTGCCAGTCGTATTGATCAGTGCTTTATTAGCCTAGAATGGATCATGGTATTTCTTGACCTCTCTTTAAAGGGTCTCAATAAGGGTCCTTCTAACCATTGCCCCTTACTCGTGGAAGTGACTTGTGTTAATAGGGGCCAAGGCCATTTAGATTCATGGATTGTTGGTTGCTTCATCCGGAATTCTTTGATATGTTTAAGAACTTGTGGGTCTCGCTCTCTCATCTTGATTATAGGTCAGCTAATATTCTTAAAGAGCTTCAAGTTATTAAAGGTTGCCTCAAAGATTGGAATATTAATGTATTTGGCATTGTTCCAAAGGAGATTACCACGCTTGAGAAAGAAATTGATAAGCTAGATAAAGACTTTGAAATTAATCCCCCATCTCAGTCACATTTGTCTAGAAGGAAATTATTATATGTTGCTTTATGCAGAAAATATAAGTAAGATGAGGCATACTGGAGGCAAAACTCTATAATTAATTGGATGAAATTTGGTGAATTAGCGATGGAATAATAGTTAGTGTTATAGTTACAGAGCAACATTAAACAATAAGATTATGGTGATGAAAAAAAATCCTACCTAAAACTAAGCAAGAGATACAATTCAAGCCAATCATCACAAAAGAAGACTAAAAATAAAACAATAACAATACAAAAATAAATACTCTTCTATTACAAAACTTATCTCTTTAATCAGATGTTGAATTGGGACCCTTAATCGTTCGAAGTTTGTTAAAAAATCGAAGTGACAAAGACTGCCACCATCATTATATATGAAAATTGAAATTACTAACATTTAGGTCAAAATAGTCTAATATAAAGGCTAAAGAATATGCATAAAGCATGATATAAACTTGTATAGAGCAAGAAAGTTAATACTCTCCACAGGCTAAAATAGCATGCAAAAAGCAAAATGAGTTTAACCATTTTAATTTTTCTAAATTAGACAATATAATTAAAATTTTTTAAAATATAACTATAATTAAATAATTGATTAATTATAAATAATAACAATAGTGAAAAGTAAGATTAAGACGAACACTCCTAAGGGCCTGTTTGATTACTGGTATGTGAAAATGAGATTAGGATTAATTCAACGGAAATATAATATAGGTAATAATAATTGGAATGTAAATACTATTTATGGTATTGAGTAAATTAGGTATAGGAATATAAAAAATTTATGGAATGAAAAACATATGTTTAGCAAACAATTATGAGAATGAAAATAAAGAATTTTTTTTTAGTTTCTCAAAGAAGAAATAAAATAAATTTAAAAAATTATTTTTAAAATTCAGAATAAATATTTTAATAACTAATAGGATCTCATATTTTAATAGAAAAATATTATAAACAACCATTATAAATTAAAAAATTGAATTATTTCTCATCAATCAAATCCCATTAAAAAAACACCAAAACTACTAAACTATCAAATATGAAATGGTCTCTTTTTTTGAAATTGCTATATAATATCTAATACTACTAAACTAAAAATCTAAAAATAATTCATAATAATAAAAATAAAAATTCACAAGATGTCATGGTAATGACAACGCTACATCGTGAGCAAGTATCAATTTATACTCATCAAGCATGCTTTGAAATACTTTAACCATTTTATCACCTTGACCAATAATTCTTGAAGTTTTAACCAACTCAATTGGAGTAAGTTCTCCAAGATTTTTAATATACCAAATACTTGAGACCTTTTTTTCTCCAATATCAACATTATAACTAAATCTCTTTTTCATATCACTTAATAATAAGACAAATTGTTGTTCGGCTTCAACTAAAATTTTAATACCCTTTGATAAATCTACAAGTTCCACATCTATAAGATCAAGACTTTTTTTTTCTCTTTTTATCATATTCGTATATTTGTGTAATATTAGTTTCAGTTATAGAGATGTCATTCCCATTACTTATTTGCATGCTAGTTTCATCATTAGTATCATTGTTGTTATTATCATTCGTACATATTTTTTCACTAAGACCTCTAGCTCTGTCTCTAATAACTCTATCTTTTGCATATATTTCAATTAATTTATCAAAGTACACAAAAGGCTTCATGTATAATAGTGCAGCTCCTTCATGACTCTATAAAATAATTTTACAAAAAAAATTTAATTATTAAAATTTTCATATAAATTCTATAAGAAAAAAATAAAATATTGTACTTATTCTAACCTTTGCCCATCCCACAAAAATGTCCTTGTCATCCATTACTATCTTTTGATCATCATCCCATCCAAATTCGCTATCATTTCTTTGTATTTCTAATATATATCCAAGTTGCTTCTTCAATATTTTCACTTTTGATTTCATATGAGATTTTGCTTGAAGATCAGTTCCAGACATGTTTTCTTTGATTCTTTTCTCTATTTCAGCATAATATTCATTCTTATAGTTACAATCCACTTTCCATTTAGTACCCACTATATCATAATGTATATCAACTAGCATATTTTTTCCTCACTATTCAATGCCTTTTGTTCTTTCCGCTACCTTGAATAGGATTATATTGCACATTTTTTTAGTGTTTACGCTATATTCCATCTGAGATATATACATAAGAAAAATAAATTAATAATTATAAATGGATAAGCAAACATAACTATTTTTCTTGATTCATTTATTCATGTAAACTAAGAAAAATAAAATATTCTAAACATTAAGGAAAACAATAATTTCATACAGATTATTACTAATAAAAAAAAAGTCAAAAGAAGTAAAAAAATACAATAAATCAAATTTGTCTTCTAGCTCTCCATGATAAAAACTTTTTCTTTACTAAATTATCTCTCCAAGTAGTCCATTGATAAGATGATTCAACATTATCAATATAATATTTTCAATATTGTCTTCCATTATAGTATTCAATTGTTGTTCAAGTATATCTTCACTCATATGTTGCCGAATAAGATTGTGGATCAAACACCAAGCTAGAATGACATTAGTTTGAATATTAATTGTGTAGTTAAATGGGTTTTGAAGTATTTCCCAACGTAACTTTAACAACCCAAATGTTCTTTCAATAACATTTCTTATTGATGAATGTTTCATATTAAAATATTCTTATGGTGTATTTGGTTGATGTCCTATTCTCCATTCATTGAGATAGTAACGTTGACATCTAAACAAAGCAAGAAATCCCTCACAATTTCTATAACTGGCATCAACGAGATAATATTGACCTATTTCATAATAGTATAATAATAAATGTTAACCTTAAGTTCTTAACACACTAAAAATAAAAGCATACATTATTTATATTATATCTCACCTTGTGGAATTTTCAACATGTTCATTCTAGTTAGTGCACCTCAAAGAACCTTACCATCAGCGGTTGAACCTTCCCAACCAGGTAACACATATATAAATTGCATATCTCTAGAATAAACACCTAACACATTTGTTACTATATCATTTTTTCTTGTACGGTATTGCGGCTTAACAATACTAGGCACTTTCACCTGAATATAGGTTCCATCTAAAGCTCTTAAACAATTCTTAAAGGATTACAAAAAACTTAAGTTAATTACTAAACATTAGCATCTTATGTGAAACTTTTATTAAAGTTAGTTACCTTAAACCACTTCCATTGTTCATCAGTGCAATTCTTAGGGATAGGATTAGGAGTCTTAAGTAAAATTCTCTATAGCTTAAAAACAACTCATAATACATGAAAATGCCTATTTACTATAATTATTATTAGCTTGATTTCTCTCCTAAACTTTGAAAATCATAATTACTAGCTTGATTTCTCTCATCAAATGCAATGGCATGTAAAAATATCTCAACTGTTTCCTCTACTTCCATATTTTTAGTATCTTTTAGTCCACCACTCTTACGAAGCATGGAGCAGAAGATGCTAAATGTACGCATATCCATTCTAAGTTGTTTGTTACATAAAGTATCATTATCCACAATCATTCCATTAAAATGTGATATCCTAGCAATTGGATTATATCAACTAGGCTCTCGTATCATTCTCAACCTACGTCTATTAGTTATAAACAGTAATAATTTTAATAATACCATTACAAGTAAAATCTTTCATCTTCTAAATGTCAACCATAAATATATAAATTCCATATGTGAAGGTGGACGACCCATGGTGCAAAAAATGAGTCAAATTTTATGCACATCAATCCAGAACAAATAAGAAAAAGAATTTCCAAAATAAGGAATATACATACAAATAGATGTTTAAGATAACAAGTGTAACACTCAATCAATTATATCATTACATCTTTAAAATTTTAATAAAGTAATTAAATAATATAGATTTTTTTCAAATAAGTAAACAATTCAAATCTTTAAATTTATCAAGAAATTACTACAAAAGGTTGTTGATCTTATATTTGTGTTAGACTGTTGTTATTAAACTGTAATTTTTATTATTTAAATTTAATACTCTCACTTGGGATGGTATACACACTTGCGTTTTTCTCATATATCTCACTTCAGTTCCAAATGACAACTATAGGTGGATGTGAATTGTTATCAATTTCTTTTTTGCTGTAATATCTACATATGCTTGTTTAATCATTTCCTCTTCATAATTTTTATTTTTCACAAATTTAATAGATATCAATTATAAAATTGAGTCACGATATCAACGTAACTATGATTTCATCATCATTTTTATATTGGGATGAATATGTAGATAGTGCAACAATCCATAATAAACCAAACATACAAATACCATAATCTTCTTCCACTTCTACATAAGAATCAATAACCTAGATTTAAAGCAAATACATTATTATATTCTTCTATCAACTTCAATTTAGAACCCACAAAATTAATTAAGTTGTCTACATTCCCATTATTGACAAGAAAAGAAAAGGAAAAAAGCATACTTGACAAAATAATTGATGTGAAATCCTTAAATTCAAGTGCCCGACACCTTGAAAAAATTTAACATAAAAAATCTAAATCAATTAATAAATACCTCATCAATATAATGAAATACCCATGTAGCTCATAAACAAAGATAAAAATTAAGAAAATTGAGTATTAATTATGATAAAGTGAAAAACAAAATTAACAAAAACATAAGAGTTACTTGATGGAGTTTTGCAATCAACGCTTTTAATCTGATCTAAGGGAATTGAAGAATATATGTAGAAAAGTTGTGTGCATAAACAGGAAGAGATGCGCGCCCTTCGTGAATTTTCATTCCCGCATATTCAATTTTATTTTCATATATTTTTATTCCCTCTTATTCTCACGTTTTATGAGGTAATAAAAAACTTAGACATATTTTAATTTTATTTCAAATCTTTTATTTCCATTCCACTTATTCCACTTATCCAAACAATCTATATTTTAGGAATAAATAATCAATTCCCATTCCAACTTAATTATTACCACTAACCAAACAAGGCCTAAGGGTATTTGCGTGCTTTAGTAAAAAAATAAATGGTAATCATAACATCCAATCCATCCATAAAAAGTAATTTTGAATAACAGTTTGCACATGAACTAGCAAATCCATTTCCCAAGAATTAACTGATCGGATTAAATAAATCAGTTTTCCAATAGATTAAATAGAATTCACAAATTTCTCTTTTTTTCAAAATTTTATCATTTTATTAAATTTTTTTGAAACATAAAAGGTTCAATCGATAAAAGAGAATCAATTAAAATTGGGTAAAACGGTTAAAAATGACTAAAGGTGACTAAATCAAAATTTTAATTTTGCATTAAATGAAATTAGATTGACTGAAAATTTTCAATTCAACCAACTAAACCGACCAGTTTTATTCGAATTCTAAAGCATTGCATCAAGTACATTAAAAAGAATCCCTAAAGAAAGTACATTAAAAAGAATACTTCTTCGATATTCTCTTTTTCTTTCCTCTATTTCGACTCTAGTTCTCTATTTACTTTTGAATAATACATAATAATATTTAATGACATAAGTAATATTTAAAAATTGATTATTTAATAAAAAATTAACTTTTATTATAAAATAAAATATTATAAATAAAAAACTAAAAAAATATTATAAATAAAAAATATAAAATTAAATTTAGGATTGTATTATGTATTATATTTAAGAAACATAATGTTTAATTAGATATAATGAAATAAAATATACTATAATAAAATAATTAGATTTTATTTGACATTAAATTTAGTAATTTAGTGCGGCATTAAAGATGGTTTCATACAAGTGAGTATTTTTTAGTAGAATAATGCATAATTAGGTCCTTATATTTTTTTTTATTTAGTCTATATACTTTTATTTATTGAAATT
>CAOJBK011062421.1:0-10029 GCA_948294925.1 Codiaeum variegatum | reverse complement strand
GATTTCTGGGGCGATATGCCATGGGTCGGCTTATTGAGATGAACTATCAAACGAGAATTGGTATGTTGGCAGCTGGGGCTTATGGCCTTCCTCAGTTTCGGATGCGTTGTTTTCTGTGGGGTGCTCAACCTACTGAGGTAGATATTAAATAAACTATTCAACCTGGAAGGTCTGTTATTTTTCTAACTAAATACTCTATTCCGCAGAAGTTGCCACAGTACCCACTTCCTACTCATGATGTTATTGTGAGAGGTGTTGTCCCTGTTGAGTTTGAGGTATGGGGACCAATAATATTTTGATGACACGATTGGGTAATTTGTTGTTTGCCTTGCTTCAAAATTAAAGCTTATGAGACTCTAATTTTACTTGCAGAGCAATGTTGTTGCTTATGATGATGGCTGTGTTGCTGAATTGGAAAAGAAGCTGTTTTTGGAGGATGCAATTTCTGACCTTCCTCCTGTAAATGCTGTTTTGCTGTCATTTTTCATTTCATATTTCACTTTTCCAATATTTTCAACAATTTGAAATTTCTGTGCTTCTTGTCTAGGTTGAGAACAATGAAGAGCGTGATGAAATGCCTTATGATAGTGAGCCTAAAGCAGATTTTCAGCGACAGATTAGATTGAGAAAAGATGGTATGCTGCAATTAGTCTGTTGTCTATTGAGTTTCTACTAAAATTGCATAAACATTGTTGCAGTCCTTTATATCAATGGGTTTCTATGCAAATTTAGCAGAATTCTATGTTCTAATTCCATGCCTTTTATATATGCTGTTAATTTTTTTTGGAACTATTGATTCTTTACTGGTTTATTTTGTGATGCCCCTTCTTGGTGAGGCTCTGAAATTTAAGTTTGGTATGGCAGAATTGTTGGATTCTTCATCAAAGTCAAATTCATCATATTTGCTATATGATCATCGACCACTTGAGCTGAATAATGATGATTATCAACGTGTTTGTCGTATACCAAAGAAAAAGGTTTGACATTTAAGTATGACAGTAGAAGCCTCATGCATTATTCAAAATATTTTGCTACTTGTTCTACTTAATTTTGTTGCTTTTCCCTCTTAAACTAGGGTGCAAACTTTAGAGATCTTCCAGGTGTGCGTGTTCGCCCAGATAACAAAGTTGAATGGGATCCTGCTGTTAACAGGGTTTATCTATACTCAGGAAAACCCTTGGTACCACTTCTGTTCTTTGCATTTTTCTGTTTTATTTTTAACTATAAGCAAATACCAGCTAGTTTAGGATTAAGGTTTGGTTGAGGCATTTATGATGATAATATTTGTTTCTGTTCTTTTTCTGTTTGCAACCTCAGGTCCCTGATTATGCGATGTCTTTTGTGGGTGGATCATCATCAAAGTAGGTTGCCTTGCACTCGTTAATTCTTGGTTCTATAAATAAATTTTCTTCATAATGATTTTAGTTTGTGTGATTATGTAGACCTTTTGCCCGTCTGTGGTGGGATGAGACAGTGCCAACAGTTGTTACAAGGGCAGAACCTCACAACCAGGTCAATATGCCTTTTGATTTGGTCAACAGCCTATATTGTGATGTAAAATCATTATCCATTTGGCAAATTGGAAAGAGGAAAAGACCTCTTGCCACTCATATCCTCCATATCGATTAATACAATTCATTGTATTAAATGATGAATAACTCATTGAGCTTCTAATCTTTCTCCTCCGGAGCTAACTTATACTTCACAAGTGCCTTAAGAGAATCATCTTTTAGAAGTTTAGTTGTTAGGAGCAAAGTGTCTGAAACTTGTATTTCTGCTCTTAGTTATCCATTGTTCCAATTCTGGACATCAATATTTCATCATGCTTTCTACCTCTGAAGTTCTTGATAGCCCTTGCACAAAATTGGGTCTTACTACATGGCCATTCTACGAGTCAATGATCTTAATCCATCCACTGGATAACCCTTTTATGATGTTAAGCTGTGGGCATGGGTTTGGCTTTGCTACCACACTTTTATCCATTTGGCAAATGGGAAAGGAGGGGAAAGTCAACGAGTTCCAAAAAGGGAGGGAATACATAGAGATTGGAAATGGTTGTCTCTCAATTTCCAATATCTTCAACCTTTAGCAGTTTCTGATGAATGAGTGCCTTGTCACAATTGCATCTATTTGACTGTGTTCTAACTTGTTTTTAATTGGCTTATGTATTTTAGAATTTGTGCAAATCATTTATCTGATTTCAATATTTTATAGGCAATTTTGCATCCTGAGCAAGATCGAGTTTTAACAATCCGTGAAAATGCCAGACTCCAAGGTTTTCCTGATTATTACAAATTATGCGGGCCTATAAAGGAAAGGTATGTGTGCACAGTAATTTATTTGTTATTTTTGATGTTTTACAGTTTTGCTGATGAGCATGAGACCTGAGCTAGGGCTGCAATTTGTGTTGTCATGAATAATCATGTTGTGTAGGCATGGTTACAATAGAAAAAGTTCAATTCATGACTTATATGTTTAACTAATCATGTTAAAACATTAAACTCGACCTTCGACTTGTTCATTGATTAGGTTAAACTTGTCTTGTTTGACCTTGTTAAGAAAATTAATTTTTTAAAAATATTTTTAATAGAAAATTAGTTAGTTAAATTTCTAAAAATAAAACTTTTAAATATAAAATGCTTAAACAACATATAACATACTATATATATATATATATATAAACTAGAATCATTATTGATGGCTTTGAAATTGAAGAATCGCCTGCTGCATTTTTGTTATACTAGAATCTCGATCTTTTTTTTTTCTTTGTTATAGTTGAATAGACAAGTATTAGAGGACTACTTTATTCTTTGTTTAGACATACTATCAAGACAGAATTTAGTTTACAGTCCAGGCAAGAAATCATCCTATAACTCGAAAAGAAATGGCCAAAAACATTTAACAGCTAAGAAACAATGCCCTCTAGTAAAAGCCAACAACACCACCCCTTCCAATGTAAACTTAATGGATGAGCTTCAATTCTTCCCACAAACACTTTATTGCTTGTGACATGGTTAAAAATAATTTGACAAAAAAATATATAAAAATTAAAAATAAAAAATTTAGAGAAAAAAAAATCATCTCTTGACAACCCAATTGTCCTCAACCAACTGCTGGGATTTTACCTCATTTTCATCTTAGCACATAAAAGTAACCAATAAATTGTCTCTTTACAGCTTTCATTGTATTAATTCTTTCAGTGCTTTCCTTCTGTGCTTCCCCTTTTGGCTTTCATCTTCCAAGCTCTCACCGCTCTTCTTTCCTTTACCTTCCTTTCTCCAATATATATGGCCATAAAATTGAAACGCCAACACAAAATCAGAAACCGAGACATCATTTATCCATTTCTGTTCATTTTTTAAAAGTGAAACAGAAAATTTTCTTTTTTCTAGCTGGGAGTTTGCTAGCTTTTTCTTTGGTGTTATGCATTAAAATTTCATACTTTTATTGATACCATGTTCTTTGTTGATTATTTTAGGTACATCCAAGTCGGAAATGCTGTGGCTGTTCCAGTTGCTAGGGCTTTGGGGTATGCACTGGGCTTGGCTTTTAAGGGAACTGCAGGCATTGAACCATTACTTACACTGCCAAAGAAATTCCCTCATCAGGCTGAACAATTATCTTCTGAGTCATCAGAAGATAACAATTGATTCAATTAAGCAGAAGAGGCAGCAATTGTATCATATGATTGAAGGCTCTAATTACTGACTTAAGCCTCCATTCATTGTAAGAGTGCTTCCATTGTTACGGTGAAAGACAAGAAATGTAATTTAAATATTTCTTCTACTCTGTATATTTTATTTAAAATTATTATTTCAGTTAGGCATTTTATTCTATAACCAGTTGCTACAAGAGGTGTGAAATTGAGGAAACAGTGGATGTAATTGAACAGTGTAAGATTTGTCAAATCTGAAGGAACTTTCATCCTACAATAAAGTGGCCCTTAAAGAAATCAATTAGCCTAGACACCGCGTAGCCTAGAGAAAGACGTCATGTGGACTTGTTCTATGACACTGTTAAGAGGCACCTCCAAGACGTCGAGTGCCATTGCATCATCAATAAACTCACCTAATCCAAGATGCTGTGTGGACAAAGGGTAAGTTGTTGCTTGGAGGTTCGTGCCGACAATTTTTATGTCCGTTAGAAGATAACCTCAAATTTTTTTGAAACTTTTTGGGTTGAAAATTACATCTCTAAGACATAATATAAGAACACTTCAGAAGATTAAAGACAACCCTAAAGTATTAAGATAAACATTTCTCTCAAGAATTCAAGCTTAAAATTTGTACATTTTTTCTTGTACATTGTTTTTCAAGAACCAAGTTCTAAAACTCTTTTTTTTTTTCATAACTATTAGCTATCCTTCCAACTATTAGTTCCACTTGTAATTAAGTCGTGTTGACTTGAAAACTCATTGTAAACATCTCATAGATTCTTATATTGTGGGATTGAAGCCCGATTGGCCGTAAAAGGCGAAATTGTGTGAAACTAGGAACTTGGAATCTTTGGTGAAAGCTAATGGAATCTCCAATTGTTAGTTGAGAGAGTGGATGAGATTACTCCGAACTACTATAAAATATTGAGCATTTCTTAATCTTTTCTTTATTTATTTGCTTACTTTGATATACTTGCCTTGCTTTTCATATCTATTGTGTTGTTTGCATTCATACTTATTGTTAGGGTTTGAAATCGCTTGCAATAGTTCATATTTGATTCATACAAGAGTTCAAAACCTACTTTTGATAAGGGGTTCATCATTTAGTTCTTTTTAAAGCCAACTATTTAGTGAATGATTCTTCATGCACACCATTTCAAGAGGGTCATTGCTTCACAAGTCTGCATGCATACCATTTTAAGAGGATCATTACTTTATAAGACCTCCCCTCTTTTGCAGATCAAATTACAATTAGTAGAAGGTTTGAATGAGGTTTCATATCCGTTCACAAGGGTATGATATTTGGAATTTTTGTTGAAAATGGTTCTTAAATTTCAAGGCATCCTATCATGGGAAATCGTTTAACTCTAGAAAAGTACTTCGATGATGATAAGAAGAAGCTTCAACGAAATGATAGAACTATCAATCTTCTTTTTAGAGCATTAAATGAAACGAAATTTAACTGGGTGTCGACTTGTGAAAAGGCAAAGGAGATTTGGGATGCATTGAAGGCAACCCATGAAAGAACAAGCCAAGCGAAGCACTCTAAGCTCATAATGCTCACAACAAGCTTTGAAAATTTCACGTACATGGAGGATGAGAGTGTTATTAGTTTGAACACAAGATGTCAACACTAGTAAATGAGCTAAAAAACCTTAGAAGGACATTTCACCAATAAGATGTCTACTGGTAGAAGTCTATTCTAAACTGGATGCAATTGAATCGTCTTTGGATTTTGATACACTACCACTTGAGACTCTTATAGATATACTCATCACTCATGAGATGAAATCAAAGATAAGAAAGGATCAAAGAGGCACAAGTAAATCATCAAATAAAGACAAAACTCTAGCTCTTAAGACACAACACAAAGAGAAGCAACCTAGAGCTTCTACAAATGATGATGAGGACATGACACTTCTTGCAAGAAAGTTCAAGAAGTTTAACAAATACCTTTCAAAGAACAAGGGCAAAAAGAAAGAGTTTAAGAAGCTAAGAGTAATAAGGTGATGCTACGAGTGCAAGAAACCGGAGCACATAAGGTAAGATTGCTATGCCTACAAGGCTAAAAAGGGAAAGGACAAGAAAACCTCTAGTAAAGACGAGTATAAAGCCTATGGTGCTTGAAGAAAAAGTAATGACTTCAGTGATGAGAGTTAATTTGATGAAGATGAAGAGGCAACCTATGCTTAATGGCTCAAGAAAATGACGTTGCTTTGATAAGATCCAAACAAGAGAGATGGTAATTGATAGTAGATTTTCAAAGCATATGATGGTTTTAGAATATTATAAAAATTAATTTATTATCTTGATTGTTGACTTTTGAATAGTTTATTATATTTCCTAATTAATTTCATTTATTTTTTTCTTTATTTTTTTCATACGTTGATAATTATTGAAAATATTGTGTATGTGAAATGACATAACATCTATCAAATGGTTCAATGTCAAATTCATTGAGCTATGATGATTCTAATTCGAGTAGTAAAGGCCGTGATGATGATATGGAGGACTTACTCGTAGTAGATATTTGATGGAAAATAAAAAAAAATTCTTAATAAAATTCATTGTCAAACTTCTATGCTTATAGGAAAATAATATATCTGACCCACAAGGAAGGGTCGACAAGTACGGAAATTAGGATTCCCTTTATTATTTAGAAAATCAAATATTCTAAAAGAAATAAGTAAAACTAAATAAAAATAAATAGTTTTTTTTTTGAAATAAACATAAATTTCATTAATTAATGACAAATTACAAGATTCAACAATAAAGACCCTAACATAGAATTAACTATCCTAACAAGAGCGGACTGATTCACAGATTCTGTATAATATCTAACAGACATATTGTTGGTTTTGAAGAGCTGCGACTGTAATAGTGGAATAATGTAACGGACCATTATTCTCTTGACAAATATTTGAAACCCAATAATACACAGATCTATTGTCAGATTAAAAACTGAAAAAAAAACTTCCACTAAGGAAAGGGAAAACAAAACTTCCATCGAGGGAAGGGAACCTGTAGAAAATAAAAACAACTTAACATAAACTAATAAAATAGAAAATATATCCTAACATAATTATCATAAATTTATCTGTAAGCATATTCAGAGGGAGATTGAGCAATATGGACAAAGCAAATGTAGAAGATGAGTAAGCGAAACTAGCAACAGATGTGATGATAACATTAAGGATGTAATTATTTGTATTTAATTTAATAAAAGTATTTAGAACCACTACCGATAAAAAATAAATAAATTAAATAAACACAATAAAGAAAACAAATTTAATATATAAAAAATCTAGAATTTAGATTTCATCAATTGACTATCTATAATTTTTCTATGCTCTCTTAGATTTATTATCATATTGGAATCAATTATCAAGTTTTTCCTAAATTATGTGAAATTCTCTTTCAAAATAAATCACAAATATTTGATTAACCTCAATTATACTCTCAGATCTTAGGCGATTAAATCAAACCCATCATGATTTATGAAAAACTTATTGAATGATAATAAAGGAGTGTTATTGTCTCTAAACAACTCGTTTCCTAGGTATAAAATCTCAACAAACTAGTATTATGCTTCCACTCTCACTCCATGACATAATACCTTTGAACTTGCAAATAATGATAAAGCATTTACAAGCATTAAGCACTAAGTTTAAAGATTAATTCTAACGATCAAAATCAATTAATCAAACTTAGATAGTCATACAAAAATCAAGATATTACATCTAAATACTAAAAATAAATTAAAAATTCATAGAGAAAAAGAGTAAGAAATAATGTACAAAGTAAATAAAACTAAATTAAAATCTAAATTGAGAGCCTCCTATTGAGATCTTCTTTCTAAAATAACAAGTTTAAAAAATATTTATAGAGGTATAATTAGGGTAAAACATGGATATGAAACTTCTAAAAATATTCAAAAAGTTTCTAAATTGAGTTGCACAAAAATTTTATTTATAACAAAAAAGAAATCACTCCGAAATCGTGCAAAATTCACACTAGTATGCCAACATGGATTGCGAACCAATTTTTGACAAAAAAGAAGAAGATGAGATTAGACTTTATGATCATCATAAAATTTTAAACTCTTTTTCTTATCTTTCCAAAGACCCTTCTATTAACTTAATCAGACATTTGTAGCTCAAGTTGTGCACAAGATATTCGAAACTGTCAAAACACCAACTTTGGATTTAATCTCTCAAATTTCTTTGCCATCTTTTGGTGCATTCTTCCATCAAATTCTCGGCATACTTTCACTTGAATCTTTTAACTTCACAATCAACTGATTGCTACAGGTCTACAAAAACAACTCAACCTTTTTTCATCATTAAATCTTAAAAAGATAAGAAAATGAATGAAATGTAATAAAAATATGCAATAATTCCGTATGAAATATAACACATTCATGCACTTAACAATGTTCATTTTATGTGTATGAATTGACAATTTGTGTTTGTTCCATTTTTATCTGTTCCATTTTTATCCAAGTTACTACAACCAACAAAGAGAGTTCAAGAAGGTTTAATGCATTCTCTACAATTATAAAAAGGGTTGTCAACATTTTAAACTATTTTTTTAATTTTTCTTTTTAAAAATTAATTAGGTTTTAAATTGAGATATTGATATTTTTAGTGTCTGAACTTGGCGCAATATGACAATTGAGTGTGTGAACTGATAAAAGCGACAATTAAGTGTCTGAACTTATAAAAATATAACAAAACAATGTTTTAACTGGATTTTGCTAGTATTTTAGTAAAAAATATATATAAGGAAAAATGGATGACATCAACAAATTATCGGTAAAATTCAGTAAAAACACTTTTTTGTTATTTTATTACAAGTTCAGACACTTAATTATCATTTTTGCTAGTTCACACACTTAATTGTCAAAATTTGCTAAGTTTAGATACTAAAATTGTCAAAATCCCGTTTTAAATTGTTAGGGTGTTCCAAAAAATACAAATAAATAAATCAATAAAAGAATAGCATAAAATTAATTATGAAAATCAATAGAAAAAATTCTTTAAATCTACCCTAAAGAATACCTCAATTTACACATCTACTCCATATTAAATTAGTTTGTAACTTAAGATTGAACTTTTTCATCCTACATGATACATGTTGAAGCACGTTGTATATTTTACCAAATAACCTTCAATATTTGCCACATTTCATATAAGGTAGATTTGAAATGGATCGAAAAATTGAAGCTTAAATTATAAGTTAATTTAATATGAGATAGATTTGTAAGTTGACCTATTTCCTAAGGTAAAAAAAAAGGTTTTACTAAATTAATACAGATATGTAATAATTTTTTTATGACTGATCAATTTGAATGAATCAATTCATTTTGGGTTCATTTAAAGATCAATTTTATTGCCATGAATACTTTATGGGATAAGCATGTCATATATGACATAGTTGTTTTACAAAGTTTCCAAAATTCCTTTAAACTAAACCTCCCGCAGTCCATTTGCCTGTATGACTTAGGTTCATATAGCCGTATGAAAGCTTCCATACAACCGTATAACCCCAAGCCGTACGACCGTATGCCCTCTGGTTGATTTTTCTCAAAACCTTATGTGATTTCATATGACTGTATGCCATTATGGTCATACGCCCGTATGAGTCGGGTTTTTTGGCAATATATAAGGGTAAAAATAAGGTTTTTTTCATTTTTTTTTCAACCCTAAACTCTCTTATACATCTGTTTGGTGCTTTCTCCACCTTCAATTATTAGCAGTGTATACCCTATAGCTTACGATTAGCATGTGAATATAAATGAAAACCTAACTAGCTTTAGTATATATGTTCTTTAAGTGAAAACATTCCTTGTATCAAACGTATATATGTCCCTTAAGTATTCTGTAGGGAATCTATTCTCAAAGAGTTTGAGAATATGAGAAACAGATTTCCCCTTTTAACAGATGCTTTAAAAGTTGTTCATGGTCATAGCATTATTGGTAGGGACGCCATTAATCCAGAAGACCATCACCTCTGTTGTCATCCATGATGAGTGTTAGATACTTATTGGTATGGAGGTAGTGAGTCTCATGCTGCATACATTTGATGTTGTGACAACACGCGAGCACACTTATGAGATGAGTAAGTTGAATAATGACGTTAAATGATGGATACATGGGTCGTTACCTATTAGTCAATATCGTATCATCTAGAACATGATTGTGCATATAATCCTTAGACTTGAGGTGACATGTTATCTGGCATATTGGGGACTATGGTTTGTTACTGCTTACATACCGATGCTATTCATGTATTGGTATATAGCATGTGGTGGCCATAATCAATGGTATATTAGGATAAATGTTTAACCAAGAAAGGAATCATTAACTTGGGTA